>APFE030605563.1:0-50746 GCA_000404065.3 Pinus taeda
CTGCGGGCCCACTTAGTGAAGGCGACTCTTTTCACTAAGCTCCTTCATCTTGTTGCAATCTCAACACTCCCTCTCGACAAGATATGGATTATCAGCAACCCCTATCCTGCCTCGGTGGTACTCGAATTTGCTCCTGGTGAGAGCCTTCGTCAGAATATCAGCATCCTGATCCTCCGTTGGAATGTACGAAAGTAACATGATCCTCCGCTGCACACAATCTCTGATATGATGGTACCTGATGCCCTTGCTACCATATACTCGGCCTCTTGAGCTCCCTGCCCAATCTGCATCCATGAAGCCACATAGCTTCACCTCATCCAATCCATATCCCAATGTGCCTCTCTTGAGCCTGCACACATGCAACTCCACCAACTGCTGGTAGCCAGTGGCATCCACTACCTCCGCTGAAGTAGCATCCTCCTTCCTCCAACCTCTAGGAAGGAATGCAATCTTCACATCCAACTGATGAATGTGCCATCCATCTGCGTAAGAGAGAAAGAATCATCCCTATGGAGGAATACCTTGTGACAGGTGCAAATGTCTCCTCATAATCAACCCCCTCTATCTGTGAAAAGCCTCGGGCAACAAATCTTGCCTTGTACTTCTCCACACTCCTGTCAGCTACCTGTTTAACTTTGTAGATCCATCTCGAACCCACCACTGATTTCCCTTCCGGTCTTGGGACAATCTCCCATGCACTGTTTCTGACAATCGAATCATAATCTTCCACCATGGCGTCTAACCATGCGGGATCCTCCACAGCTTCCTCGAAAGAGGATGGCTTAGTCATGACACAATTGCTCATAAGAGCCATGTATCCAGTGTACCGATCAGGTGACTGTCTCTGCCTACATTGGGCTGTAGGTGGTCCTACAACTTTCTATGCATCTTTAGCCAGTTGCTCAGCTTCTGTCAAGCACTTTCGCCCTTTGATGGTTGGTGCTGCATGAGTGGTCTCTACCACTCCATGAACTTCGTCCTGTGGTTGATCCACGTCCTGAAGCTCATCCTTAGGAACTAATAGCTCCTCATCTACATGCAAGTGTGGCTCCCTCTCAAGTGAACACTTCATGGCTTTCTCCTCCTGAAATTTTATATCTCGTCGCACAATAGTTTTGCCACTGTCTGGCAAATACACATGATAGTTGTGGGGTGTATCAGTGTACCCCACAAATATCCCAACCTCTGCGGTTGACTCCAACTTCTTCCTGGCATCCTTCATCACATGCATGTAAACGTTAGCACCAAAAATCTTCAAATGAGAAATATCAGGCCTCTTACCAGATTAAGCCTCCTCGGGTGTACTCATGCCAAGTATCCTGTGAGGACAATGGTTCTGCACATAAACTGTTGTATTGCATGCTTCCGCCCACAAGTGAAGGGGTAGGCCCTGATCATGCAACATCGCCTGTGCAACACCCACGATCGTTCTTTTCTTCCACTCAGCGACCCCGTTCTGCTGTGGGTTATGGGGAGCTATGAGTTCTCTTCGAATCCCTTATGCACTGCAAAATTCCTTGAACTCACCAGAGATGTATTCACCACCATTATCGCTCCCGAGAGCCTTCACCTTATTCCCTGACTCCTTCTTGACCAGTGCTTTAAATTCACAGAACTTTGAGTATGTCTCGCTCTTCTTCTGCATGAAGAAGATCCAGCACTTACGAGAGAAATCATCAACAAAAATCACATAATACCTGTGTTTTGTTGTCGAAGCTACTGAGAAAGGTCCACACACGTCTGTGTGAATTCTCTCAAGGATCGTTGTGGTGCGACTATCCTTCTTGTGAAAGGTGGCTTTCACAAAATTTCCCAAAGTACACCCCTTGCACTGATCTGACTGCGCAAGAGTGCCATTAGGAAGCCCAGTAGTGATCTACTGTAGTATCTTCAAGGCTCCATGGTGAAGGTGAACCAATCTCCTGTGCCACAGCTCACCATCATCCCAGCTCACCAATCCTTCTGCCTTGCATGCCATTGCTGCGCATCCATCTACATGCAACTCATAAAGGTTACTCACTCGAACCCCTATCTTCCGGGTTTCTCCAGTTGTCTTGCTGTGCATGAAAGCCTTTCCCTCGCTGAAAAAAACATCATATCCCTTGTCTTCTAACATCGCCACAGAGATAAGATTCTTCTTCAATCCTGGAACATGCATGACTTCCTTCAATACAAAGGGTTTATCAGACTCCCTCTCAAAGGAAATGGTACCGATACCAGCCGCACTGTATCTACCATCATCGCCCATCTCGATGTGCACTCCAAGATCTTTCTCATCTAGATTTGAAAACAAATCTTGATCTCTTGTCATGTGAAAAGACACACCACTGTCCAAGAACCATACTGATCCCATCACACTTGAAACCAAGCATGCGATCAATGAAAAATCAAGCTCAAACTGCGAGGCTAGATCCTCTCCTGCTGCAGATCCAGCAGCTTGCTTGTTCTTCTTCTTCTGTAGACAATTTGTGGCATAGTGTCCGTGCTGGTGACAGTGAAAACACTTCACCTTGGACATGTCCTGCTTCTTGCCTTTTCACCGGAATGAGAAGCTTTCTTGTTCTTCCCCTTCTTTTCTTTGGCAGCCAAAGTGCAATTTTCTTCATCAGTTGCCTTTGACGAAGATCCGTCCCTAGTATTCTGCCTGATCTCCTCTTGCACAAGATCTGACCAAAGTCGCTCCCATCCTGGCAATTTCTCCCGACCATTGACAAAGTCCTGATAGGAATGCAACTCTTCAGAAGACCAAGTAGAGCCAAGCTCACCAAGTTCACATCATCGACAGTCACCCCCACACTTCCCATCTCATCCCTGCATTGGGTGAACTTTGTGAGATACTTGGGCATACTGTCGCCCTTCTTGCATTTGCTGTTTCTGAGTTTATCCTTGAGTGCCAACTTCCTCTGGTCGCTCTTGCTTTGGTATAGATCTGTCAACGCTTTCCACGTCAAGAATGGAGAAGCCTTTCCATGGAGGCTGGACACAATGTGATCCTTCACGCCCTCCAGTAGAATCCTTCGACACTTTGCTGTCTTCTTTTGCCAATCCCCGACTTGAGCAACATCAGTAGGTTTTGGGACATCCACATTTATGAACTCCTTCAACCCATTATCATCTAACACTGCCTCCATCCCGTCCTTCCATGCAATATAGTTCGAGCTGCCCTCAAGGCCATACTCCAATCGCAATCCGTTGAAAGACATTTCAACTTTGACACCAAGAAAACACTGCTGCAAATTCGAATTCCACCAGCTCAAAACTCAACTGCTTCCGATCTAAAATTCGTGAGAATAAAATACTTCTCGTACAGCGATCGACTGTATGGGCATTCACCAGATATATCACCTTCCAAAGGAAGGATGAATCCAGAGGCTACCTGGCCCAATTACAGACTCTGCCTGAAGAAATAAGATGTAAACACTTCCTGAATAGTAGATCTGATGATCAACCCCTCTGATACCATGTAGAAATTTATGAATAATATGACACTTATTCAACCGAGATTATCCTGATTATACACTATTGCGGAATACATGCATAATACATAATCTCATCTACGTTGATCATCAATTTAGCAGTATTCAGAAACATACACGCGCACATAGAAGCATCAAACACATGTATCAACACAGTATGTATCCCGGGGAAAGCATCTCGCTAAAAACCCCAAACTATTTGTATATTATATGATTGAGAACATATAACAAACATAGTACAATACGCCTCACAAGTACTCAGTACTATCTCCACCTGTTACACACAATATAGCTTAGATCTGATCTCCAAATCTCCTCCGCTGCTTGCCTGCCTCCACTGCAGAATCTTGCAAGAACAATAATTGATAACCAAACTCATTCCAAGTTCTTTTTACCTTGGAAAATCACTCACACTGGAAATCACGTGAGAACAGGCTATAATCATTTGTTCTTGGCCACAATTCTCATTGGCATAACTTAATCCCACTGCTTGTGCAAGATCTCATGCACAACTATAGTCACAACTGATAGCAATCTCAATCTCTAACACCTGTCTCCACTGAACTGTACATGCACTGAGTTAACTGATGTATTCTTCAGTTGCATTATGAGTTAATAATTAGTGAATTAATTAATAACTAGTGCACACAACTCATCACTTAGTCTATTTGCCAGTTAGACTAAATACAACCAGTTCAACCAAGTCAAACTGAACACAACTCCATCAACTCCACCTCCAGCTCCACTAAACTCAACCAGTTGAGTTCTAACTAAAGTCCTGCATGCAATAGCTCAGTCAACCCATAGGTGACCACGTGATTCCTTATGTCAGCTGCATGTGCCACATCTGTAGCTCCAACTGAGGTGCTCCAAGAGAATAAGATAAAGTTTATAGTCTAAATATTATTATGAGCTAATAATATTTGACTGCTCTATATTTATACTTAACAGTGTCACCGTTGTTGTCTAAAAATAGAAGTCCATCTATTTTTTCCAACTTGACCAATCATCCATAAACAACATCCTACAACTCATAGACATGATCCATATGTCTAAAAATAGACATAGTCTAAAAATAGACTTTGCGCCATAATTTGCCTACGGGCCCACTTAGTGAAGGCGACTCCTTTCCACTAAGCTCCATCATCTTGTTGCATTCTCAACATGTAATATTTTGCAAATGAAAAAAAGAAGAGGGGCACGTGATGTTGTAGGACTGTTCGATCTACAGGGAAGGGAGCTTTTCACCACCTCCATCTAGGACTTCTCCACTCTCTTTTGATGAATTCCAACCAATGTTCTTGATATTTGTTTTTAGGTCACCGTGAGCAGCCCTCTTAGCCCAAAGTTGGCCTCCCTGAAGTGTTAGGTTTGGCTAGGGGTGTTGGTCACCTTCCATACATTTCCCACATCTTTCATCCATCTTTCCATCACTTTATCCCATCATCCTTACCCTCCAAACCCTCTCAGAAACTTCCTGTAGCATCTTAGGACTTCCTATAGAAGTACAAGAATCCTGTAACATCGTCCTGTAGCACACATATAGCAGCTTGTTTTTCCCATGTTTTGACCTGCAATGCCGGAGTAGCTTAGTATAGGAGTAGGTTAACACCCCAGCTTGGACTCCATGATCAGACGTACCTTTTAGGCCATTCCCTCCATTCCTTTTCCTTTATTGCAAGAGAAAATAAAAATAGTTCCTTCATTATAGATTTGGAAACTAGGACATTACTTAATCTGTAAGTGTGAAATAGATAAATGATGTATGAATTCCCGAATTATGAATTGGTAGGATAATCTTTTGTTTTCAAGTGAATTTGATAGTGTAGCTTTCCCTTCTGCAGTTACAATAATTCTTGTGTTCTCTCATGGATTGATTCAGTAGCATTTACAAGTTGAACAACATTTACAAGTTAGATTTGAACAACCTTTACTTTTTTTGCACTAGGACTAGCTTTTGAATCATGCTTCCAATAGTCATCTTCCCTAGTTCAGTAGAAGCATGGTCTTGGAGCCCTAATGATCAAGTGACCTATTTGAGGGTGGCATAAGTAGAATTCCATCCACTGTGTATCTAGCACTGTCACCTCAAAGTTTGTACAAACCCCGGGTTTATAAATAAATTTGAGGAGCCTCTCAGAGTTGCAACACTCTTGGTGCAATAATATGGCTCACTAGGTCCCGTCCTCCATAAATTTTATGTCATTTTTTCCTTGTTAAGGTTCTCAAGCACTTGGTTTGAGTAGTTTCCCTTACAAACCATTTAAATTAGGAACCAATCCATTAATTCATACACCAGCCAAATTTTAATCGTTGTCCTCCAATTCGAGTTTCTTTCTCTGCATAAGAATCAACAACATCCCAAGCAAGAAATCCTCCTTCCCAACTCTAGACTCTATCCCATTGACTCAATCCCTTTTTTTAATTTCCATATTGCAAAATATTTACAATGTATTTTATGAGAGGACCATGGGTGGGGCTATCACAACATAACCTTTCCCTAGGAAGTTGACTTAGGAGGTGTTGGCGCTTTTGGCAGAGCTAAAGTGGCCTCCATCTAGTCATGTGGGATAAAGTGGCGCTGAGGTGTTGGGCTCACAATGCACTCTATGTAAAGTTGTTGAAGAAATAGACTCGCACCTTTTCATTCATTCTCCTCATACAATGCAAGTTTGCGAGAAGGTAGTTGTTGAAGTGGGTTTATGCACATATTGGCCTTAGGCCAACCTAGCATCCTATTACAAGAAATGGAAGGAAAAAGAATCTACAACTTCCTTTGAAAATTTCCCTTTCATTCTCATATATAGTATATGGTGGGCTAAAAATTCTAGTGTTTTCAACTCTTGCAACATTCCTACTAAAGTATAATCAAGCCCAATTCTCAAGCTTTGTTGGGAGTTCAAGGTTGACCAAAAATAGAAAAATAAAAGGATCTCCATCATGCCTTCACTCGATGTAGACATTCCTTGGGAACTCTTTAATGGGGTCTCTCAAGGCCATCCTTTGACATGTGGTATAGGTGTGGTTTTACATCTCAATCAATCTTGATACTTGTAGGTCTACTACTCTCCTAGCCATGACTTGTTATTGGTTGGGCCAACAAAAAAATCATTATTGAAAACATATATCCATAGCCTCTTCTTCTCGACAAATAGGAAGCCCTGAGGTCCTTTGAGTGGACTCCTCTTATACACCTCCATGGGGAACTTAACGCATCAATTGATACCCTCTCTAAAGAGGCTCTAGAACTTCAAGTGGGCACCATGTCCATTATTGAATTTGATGAGGGCATTGGAGTAAGACTCCATGGAATTTCATTTCATGGTCTAGTTTTTTTTCCATTAGACAACTCCATTATGGATACTTATGTTGAACATTCCTATCATGTTATGTTACTAGGTCCTTTGAGTGGACTCCTCTTATACACCTCCATGGGGAACTTAACACATCAATTGATACCCTCTCTAAAGAGGCTCTAGAACTTCAAGTGGGCACCATGTCCATTATTGAATTTGATGAGGGCATTGGAGTAAGACTCCATGGAATTTCATTTCATGGTCTAGTTTTTTTTCATTAGATAACTCCATTATGGATACTTATGTTGAACATTCCTATCATGTTATGTTACTAAAGAATGGTTTCCTTCACTAGTACAGGGATTGTCTACCATATGGAACAAAAGAGTTTTGATGTATCAAAGTATCACATTCTCATCATATATAATTTTGTTTGCCTCATAATATATAGTTTTGTATTTTGTCAAAGAAAAGAAAGCAATAAAACATGATTAAATTTACCAACAATATATATATAAGACATATTTTCAAATCTTTTGAATAATACGTTTTTCCTTTAATAATATTTATTATCAATATAATTAATTATATTAATATTTATATAATATTATATATATATAATATATTATAATATATATATATTATACATTGTTATAATAATTATATTTTAAATAAACGAAAATAAAAAATCCCTTAGGGATGTCATGAAAAAATCATTTAGTACAATGGGAAAAAATAAAAGTCACCTATGAGAATAGAAAAATGAATAAAGCAAAGTGCGCTACAATTCCCATTAATAATACATGTGGCTGTCCACAATTCAACGAAGAAAAATAAAAGTATCAAACTCTAATTTATTTTATTTATATATATATATATATATTTCTTTATTGTAAAATTTCTTTTAAATGCAATATTAATTTGTAGGTGTATATTTTCATATTTTGTAATTTGCATTTTTATTAAGGAGGCCATTGATGTCATCAATCACCTCATTGATCCTCATACCGCTAAATTAGTAGAGATTTGTCTTACTTCTACTTTTTTCTACTTTGAAGGGGAATTTTATGAATAGACATGTGGGGTTGCCATGGGCCCCCCCCCCCTATCACCAATTGTTGCTAATTTTTTTATGGAAGACTTTGAATCCAAGGCTTTGGCCTCAGCCCGATTCCAGCCCAAGATATGGAAAAGATTTGTAGATGACACTTATTTCATTTAGCCTCATGGCCAAGAAAAGCTAGATCAATTTTTCCAGCATTTCAACAATCAATCTATCTCCATAAAGTTTACTATGGTGTAGGAAGTTGATGGGTACCTTCCTTTTCTTAATGTTCTCATTTCGAAGAAGGATGTTGGTTCTTTCTCCCACTAGTTGTTTCGAAAGAAAACTCATACTGAGCAGCATCTTCATTCCAAGTCTCATCATTTCCCTGCTCAAAATTTTGGTGTTCTCAACACGCTAGCTACTCGTGCGCTGAGAATATTTGATTAAAACCAACTTTATAAAGATAAATCTCATCTCCTTAATGTTTTTGTTAATAATGGGTATAGTAGGCACCAGGGTCTTAAAGATTTCCTTAAAGCTAGTAGAGGTCTCAAGGTTAGGAAAGACCCTAAAGATCGAATCTCAAGGGTGGATCTCCCTTTCATCTAGGGAACCACTGACAAGATTGGGAGAATCCTAAGGAAGCATAATGTTCCCTCAACCTTTAGACCCCTTAACACCATTTGTAGCTCCCTAAGATCTGTAAAAGACCTTGCTGACCTCAAGGATATGAAAGGTGTTTATGTTATTCCATGTTCTTGCAGGACCCCCCTGCGTTCGTGAAACAGGGTGCTCTATTAATCAGAGGATTCATGAGCACACAGCCGACATCAAGCATGAGAGAACTCGACCTTTAACTTTGGCAGAACATGCGAAGAAGACTAAGCATCGTATATGCATTGAGGAGGCCTGGGTTATTGCTAGGATTGCTACTTTTCATCACCGTAAGTTTAGGAAGGCCAATGAAATTGAAAGGAGGTCGAGTAATCTTAACAGGAATGACGACTGGAAAATTAGCAGTGGTTGGATCTCTACCCTTTCATCTTAGCCCCCTGCTCCCCCCTCCTCCCTTTTTGCCATTCTTCGTTCCTTTCTTTTTAGGGTTTTCTTTTCTGGTTTTAATTTTAGTTTCAATTTTATTCCCTTGACTGATGAGTTGTTTTAATTTCCTCTTTGTTCCCTTTTCTATTTATTTGTTGATTTTTTCTTTTTTGTTATTTAATTGATATTTATCGCCTTTATTATTATTTTTAATAATCCTTAATTTATGTCACCCATATTTCCAATAATTATATATATTATATATTTAAAAAATTAGATAATGTTTTTCCTAATATTTTTATTGGTTTAATCCCTTAATTTTTTTTTTATTTATTTTAATTAAACCGGATAGTATATATTAAATAAATAGGGTTATATAGAAACATACATAAAAGTGAATTTTTACACCCAAAACAAAAACACAAAACAATATATATATATATATAATATAACTTATTTATTTATAATATAAATATATATAAAGAATTTTTAGTTTTATATATATATATATATATATAAACGAATTAATTAATTAGTTAAGAAATTTTCCCCTAATTTTTGGTGGAGTCAAATGTAGTTGTTTCTTTTTGTTAAAAGTAGTTGTTTATTGCAATTGGAATGATTGGTCTCTCTATTTAACTTGTTACCGATTCTTCATCTTGTCTTGACGATAAACCACGTAGACAAAACGATTCTTCATCTTGTCTTCACTATGAATCACGTAACAAATGAAATGAATTTTGACATGATTAATTCAGTGAGTCTATAATTTGTTGATGTAAGTTTTTGAATATATATTGTGTAACTTTATTAATGTTTTAACGTGAGTTATATATATATATATATATATGTAATGTTAGTTTGTAAGTGTATGTTTTCATAGTCTCTAATTATGTTGATGTAAATTTCTAGATATATATGTAATGTTAATTTGTGAGTGTATATTTTCATAGTCTCTAATTATGTTGATGTAAATTTCTAAATATATATGTAAGTATGTTCCATGTTTCGAGTCTATCATATTTTACACGAATCTTTGGTGATAGGTGGTGAGACGATTAGAAACATAAGAAATACAAAATTTATTATTATAAATGATATAAAGAAAATAGAATAATATGATTAAGTTACATATATTTTCATTATATTATAATTAATATTTTCCTTATAAATAAATGGGAAAAATATTATTCTTAACATAATGAAAAGAATAATGATTTAAAATCTAAAATGTTTGCTCTTGGTTTGCAAGAGCACTTACTATTCCTTGAGCATTTTTGTAGAAGGGTGGGGATGCAAGTCATATTAGCAAAACGAAAATAGTTGTTTTCTCTATAAAAAAAAGCATCACAAGGACAAGTTAAGTTCTACTTTGAAGAAGTTGGGGATTACAAATACCTCGGAATTGACTTCAACAAAAATCTAAGTTGGGATGGTTGTAGAAAGAAAAAAACTTTGGAGGGTTGGAAATTATTTTATGCTTTTCAAAATAGGTGTAAAGAGGCAAAGTTATGGGACTGGAAAACCCCTCCAACTCTTTTTGGGCTTCTAGTGATTCTCTATGGTTGTGAACTATGGGTCAACATTGCATTCCACATGCAATGGAAAAAATTTGAGAAAATCTTTTGATTACAAATAAATTCAAAATTAAAAGTGCAGTTCCTTATGCTATATTGTTAAGTGAAACATGGGTTGTTCTTAGTGAATCAATTGTTATGGTGCGAGTCATAAGTTATTTAAAAAAAATTGAGCAAATGAGGGCAGATGGCCTAAGATTGTCCTTATTGACATATTGTGCAAAAGAAAGAAGAATTGGGTGCAGCAAAATAACAAATGGTTTAGTAAATGGGGTATTTGCTTGAACATGTGTCCCATAAACAGTAAAGAGAAAAAAAACTTTTGTTATGGATAAGTTCCACAAGCTTATTTGGGATAAGGAGCTAGAGAGAGAAAAAGAAAATTGAGCAAATGAAAAGGGCATATGGCCTAAGATTGTCTTTAATGACATATTGTGCAAAAGAAAGAAAACTTGGGTGCAGTGAAACGCAGTGAAACAACAAATAGTTTAGTAAATGGGGTATTTGCTTGAACACGTGTTCCATAAACAATAAAGAGATAAAAGCTTTTGTTATGGATAAATTCCACAAGCTTATTTGGGATAAGGAGCTAGAGAGAAAAAAAGTACTATATTGAAGTATTTAACGTCACTCATAATCATCAACAAAAAGCGTACATAGAGGCCAATATTTCTTCGAGAGCCAAAGTTGTTATTGCTCACTTAAAGACTAATTCTCATCAAAAAACAAGGTGCTGGAAAGGGCCAAAAGAAATGTGGCAGGAAAGAGTGTATTTTTTTGTTCTTTTGGAAAAGTGGAAACAAAAAAGCATTTCATTTTAGAACGTGAGGCCTTTGGAAAAGTGGAAACAGAAAAGCATTTCATTTTAGAATGTGAGGCCTTCAAAGAAAACACAGAAAATTATGCAGATATTCTTGCAGCTAGCTCTTAAGATAATCTATTTAGGGAAAGGTTTGTCAAAAAACTGTGAGCATTTATTGTGAGTCTTCACAAGAAAAAGGTCGACCCGATGAAAAAACAATTTGTTTCATAAACTATTTTTAACCTTTTTTTCTTTCTCACATAAATAAAAATAACATAATTTTTTTCTAAATAATAATTATTAAAATAACCTTGAATAATGAATATCATCATTCTTATTTTATATCGTTAAAATATATATATAAAATCAAAGTAAAATAAAGCTCCGCAAAATTTTCCATATTCTTACGAAAAGTGAGAAAAAAAGAATCACTCTCATATTAAATAATTTGCCTGTGCCAAAAAGTCAAAGAAGTATGGCAAGGAAATGTGCTATCTTCCGAAAAAGTAAGGGAAAAGGTAAACTGTCAAAGTAAAGTAATTTTCATGTGCCAAAAAGTGAATAAAATAATTTGCCTGATGCCAAAAACTCAAAAGACAAAGAAGTATGGAAAGGAAATGTGCTATCTTCCGAAAAAGTAAGGGAAAAGGTTTACTGTCAAAGTAAAGTAATTTTCATGTGCCAAAAAGTCAATAAAATAATTTGCCTGATGCCAAAAACTCAAAAGTCAAAGAAGTATGGAAAGGAAATGTGCTATCTTCCGAAAAAGTAAGGGAAAAGGTTTACTGTCAAAGTAAAGTAATTTTCATGTGCCAAAAAGTCAATAAAATAATTTGCATGGTCAAAAAGTCAACCAGAGGAGTATACCGTCAAAGCAAAATAGAATCTTACATGAGAAAATCTCCATACGGCAAAGAAATATATGTCCAAAACATTATTGGCCTGGTATACTGAGGTCGCAAATTGGTCCGTGGTATTTTGTGAAAATTTTGTTGAATTCTTTTTTTAATTTGATTGCAGAAGTATGAAAATGGATTTAATACTATGAAAACATAAAACCAGCCTCAATGGATGAACTTTGCAAAATTCAATGAATTTAAAGAATGCCCACACATTGATGGCTGGTATCTACTCTCACTTGTGTTGCTTTCACCTCATCCGTCTAATATTTGTGTTGGTGGTGCCGAAGAGAGTGTTGTCCTGAGATTTTGGTTTGGTTCAGACTCCAGAGTTTCCACTTTATTAATTGAGGTTGTCCAGGAATTATCGAAAACATCATGCCTGATCCAGGTTTTGTCTCTGGATTTATCGGGGTTAGTATCAACAAAACAATAGACCAGATTCTTGATCGCATAAACATTGCGATTCGCTGTCAGAAGGAAATGGCGTCTCTAAAAGATCTGGTAGTGAAAATCAAGCCTATCATTACAGAGATCCAGCAATATAGAGCAGATATAAACAGGAAGAAAAAAGATAAGGCTTCAGCCATAAATGGATGACTTAAAGAGTTGGATGCCCTTCTCCAGAAGGCATCTAAAATAGTGCAACCTTACACAATACCAATGTGTAACATTATCTCTCGCTATCAATCGAGCCTGAGGATCACCAATTTGATTTCAGAGATCAATGAACATATCAAATTGTCTCCTTTGGTTGAATTGGCCCTAATTCCAGAGCTACTAGAGGGTCAAACTCAAAAGTTCCAAGAGGAACTTGGGCAGATCAAGGAAGGCATAGAAGCCTTAGCTTCTTCAAGCACTTCCCATGGCCCTGTTGTTCCAACAGGCTCTGCAAAGATGAAATTGATCGAAGAGCCCCTTATAATGGGACAGGATAGAGCATTTTCGATTCTCGAAAAGTTGGTGCTAGATGTAGCAGAGGCGAAGAACATTGGCGTTGTTGGCAAGGGTGGATCCGGAAAAACTCTTCTTTTGAAGACGCTCTTCAATAGCCAAAAGGTACGCAGTAATTGTAGGGATGGTTTATTACTTTGGCTCACTGTTTCCCAAAGTCCCTCTTTTACAAGTCTTAGAAATGCACTCCGTACCCAAATAGCCACACAAAAAAATGTAAATTTGGGCGAAAATATGAACGAAGAAGAGGTAAAGCTATGGTTGAATCAGACACTGCAGGAGAGCACCAGGTTTTTGTTATTCTTAGATGACATATGGGGATGGAATGCTGGGGTATTGCTCGAGGAATTAGGTGTACTGTGCCTCCATGTAAGGATCCACTCCAACTCCAAGGTTATTGTCAGTTCTAGGGATCGCGCTGCACTCCTAAAAACGGGAGTTGCAGATAAATACACAATAACAATGAGGGACTTAGTGGAAGATGAGAGTTGGAAGTTGTTTGCTGGTCATACTTTTCCATATAATAATGGAAATCTGCCATCAAACATAGAAGCGGGAAAAGCCAAGGTTGTGTGTAAAAAATGCAGAGGGCTTCCCCTTGCTATCAAAGTTGTTGGAAGGGCAATGGCCGGGAGTACTCATCCACAGCAATGGGATTGGGCTGTCCAAAGGCTGCCAAACGTGGATAGTGTGTACAGTTGTCTTCGGTTGAGTTATGATGCACTCGGCTATGAGGATGTTAATTTGCAATTGTGCTTTTTATGTCTATCCGCAAGCTATATAGAAGACAGAGTCATTCATGCCCAGTCTGTGATTTACCTATGGATAGGAGAAGGATTACTTGCCACAAAGACGCTGGAAGATGAGCATCGGCCCCTTTATGATCCATTCGAGATGGGAGGATATTATCTCAACGTTTTAGCAGATCGTTGTTTGATCGAGCCAATGATGAGAGACTTTGATGGGCAAGTACTCTGCTTCAGGGTGCATGACTCCCTGCGTGATATGGCAATCCGAATCGCAGAACAGGAAGAAAATTTCTACTGTCGTGTGGGTAAGGGTTTGACAGCTCCGAATGAAAATGAGTGTTTGGGCCGCACTCGGCTTTTGTTGAGCGAGAACAGATTGACTTCTTTTCCCCTAATCACATCGTCGTCAACAAAAATATGCTCATTGTTGCTCAGTGGAAATCCATATTTAACAAAGATCCCGACAAGGCTGATCAGGAGAATGATCTCCCTTAAGGCATTCTCCTTAAGTGGAACGTCACTGAAGTCGTTGCCAAAGAATATCGGGTCTTTGGAGCAGCTAATATCTTTGGGTTTAAGACACATGCCCATCAATAGATTACCTGCATCTTTTACCAGTCTTGTGAATCTGGAGACCCTTGATCTTGCCTATTCTGGGATCCAAGAATTACCATCCACCATTCATATGCTGAGATCGTTAAGGAAACTAAGCTTGGAGGGTTGTAAAGATCTTCAATATCTACCTCTCAGTGTCTCAAGGCTTACATCTTTGGAGCATTTGGAAACTTATGGTTGCAAGGCTCTTTGGAACAAAGATAAGCACACAAGATGGACAAAAACAGCTTCTATCAACAATTTAGCGAGTTTAACACAACTTAAAAGATTCCAACTACAAAATAATGGGGAAATTATTAGTGATGGGACATTGGGGAGGATGACTCAAATGAATTCCCTCACCTTGTCATTGACAAAGATGCAAAATTTGCCCCATGACATAAGTAACATGTCAAAATTGAGAAGATTAGTATTATTAGAATGCTTTCACTTAGTTAAAATGGATTATAACTTTTATGACTTTCAATATTTGGGCTATCTTAAATTTGCTAGTTGTCATTTTTTAGAGGAACTTCCACATTTACATAAACTCAAGGGTTTGAGGCACTTAGAGATCATTGACTGCCCTAGAGTAAGTAAGTTTCCAATAGAATTTGGTCACAAAGGAGCATTTCCTCTCTTGGAAACATTTTCACTTGCTTGGCTACCTATATTAGAGGAGTTGCCTATGATCGAGGAAGGTGCAATGGCTTCACTTGAAATATTTACTATAATGGCATGTACAGCATTAAATATATTTCCAAAGAGTTATATGGATCTGAAGACTCTTCAGAAAGTAAGAGTTTATGGTTGTCCAATAACAAATATAGGAACTAGAGGGAACACCATTGTAGAAGTAGCTGCCATGTCTATTGTAGACATGGAAGAAATTACAAAGAGATATTCCCAATTGTGGGATAAAAGGGAAAGTTGGCTCTATGGTGAATTTTGGTGTAATGAGCTCTTTCTTTTCTTGCGAAAGCTTAATACCATTATATGATTTATGTTTTGAAAATTACCATTATAATAAGAAAGTTCACTTGTATATTTTAAATTGTTTCAATTTACTTAAAATGTGTGGATAGTAAATTATTATAATTATCCTGATGGTTGATGAACTGCCCATGAAATATATTTAGTGCTCTTCTTTAATTGGATTATGGTTTTTTTCAGGTTTGTATATTATGTAGTTTGTTAATGTTTTTTATTTTTAGTGCTCTTCTTTAATTGGATTATGGTTTTTTTCAGGTTTGTATATTATGTAGTTTGTTAATGTTTTTTTATTTTTGTTATGTGATGCATTTATTAATTGAGGAATCTGACATTAGGCTAATCCACGGAGATATTAGAGTAAGTAATATTTTATTCGAAGCGAATATTACTATCAAAGTTGTTGGAAGGGCAATGGCCAGGAGTACTCATCCACAGCAATGGGATTGGGCTGTCCAAAGGCTGCCAAACGTGGATAGTGTGTACAGTTGTCTTAGGTTGAGTTATGATGCACTCGGCTATGAGGATGTTAATTGGCAATTGTGCTTTTTATATCTATCCGCAAGCTATATAGAAGACAGAGTCATTCATGCCCAGTCTGTGATTTTACCTATGGATAGGAGAAGGATTACTTGCCACGAAGACGCTGGAAGATGAGCATCGGCCCCCTTCTGATCCATTCGAGATGGGAGGATATTATCTCAACGTTTTAGCAGATCGTTGTTTGATCGAGCCAATGATGAGAGACTTTGATGGGCAAGTACTCTGCTTCAGGGTGCATGACTCCCGGCGTGATATGTCAATCCGAATGGCACAGGAGGAAGAAAATTTCTACTGTCGTGTGGGTAAGGGTTTGACAGCTCTGAATGAAAATGAGTGTTTGGGCCGCACTAGGCTTTTGTTGAGCGAGAACAGATTGACTTCTTTTCCCCTAATCACATCGTCAACAAATATATGCTCATTGTTTTTCAGTGGAAATCCATATTTAACAAAGATCCCGACAAAGCTTATCAAGAGAATGATCTCTCTTAAGGTGTTCTCCTCAAGTGGAACGTCACTGAAATCGTTGCCGAAGAATATCGGATGTTTGGACCAGCTAATATCTTTGGGTTTAAGACACATGCCCATCAATAGATTACCTGCATCTTTTACCAGTCTTGTGAATCTGGAGATCCTTGATCTTGCCTATTCTGGGATCCAAGAATTACCATCCACCATTCGTATGCTGAGATCTTTAAGGAAACTAAGCTTGGAGGGATGTAAAGATCTTCAATATCTACCTCTGCAGTATCTCAAGGCTTACATCTTTGGAGCATTTGGAAACTTATGGTTGCAAGGCTCTTTGGAACAGAGATAAGTATACAAGATCGACAAAAACAGCTTCTATTAACAATTTAGCAAGTTTAACACAACTTAAAAGATTACAACTACAAAATAATGGGGAAATTGTTAGTGGTGGGACATTGGGGAAGATGGCTCAAATGAAT
The DNA here is from genome assembly GCA_000404065.3 of Pinus taeda. Classification (NCBI taxonomy): domain Eukaryota; kingdom Viridiplantae; phylum Streptophyta; class Pinopsida; order Pinales; family Pinaceae; genus Pinus; species Pinus taeda. The sequence goes on from APFE030605563.1 coordinate 16,914, forward strand.
TCCCTCACATTGTCACTTACAAAGACGCAAAATTTGCCCCAAGAAGATTAGTATTATTAGAATGCTTTCACTTGGTTAAAATGGGTTATAATTTTTATGACTTTCAATATTTGGGCTATCTTAAATTTGCTAGTTGTCATTTCTTGGAAGAACTTCCACATTTACATAAACTCAAGGGTTTGAGGCAATTAGAGATCATTGATTGCCTTAGAGCAAGTAATTTTCCAATAGAATTTGGTTACAAATGAGCATTTCCTCTCTTGGAAACATTTTCACTTGCTTGGCTACTTATATTTGAGGAGTTGCCTATGATCGAAGAAGGTGTAATGGCTTCATTTAAAATATTTACTATAATGGTATGTACAGCGTTAAATATATTACGAAAGGGTTATATGGATTTGAAGACTCTTAAAAAAGTAAGAGTATATGGTTGTCCGATAACAAATATAGGAACTAGAGAGACCATTGTAAAAGTAGTGGCTATGTCTATTGTAGACATGGAAGAAATTACAAAGAGATATTCCCAATTGTGGGATAAAAGGGAAAGTTGGCTCTATGGTGAATTTTGGAGTAATGGACTTTTTTTTTTTTTTTACGAAAGCTGATACACTATATGATTTAGTTTGGCATTCCATATTTATTATCAAAATTTTGAAAAAAAAAATTGAAATAGTAAAATGATGTTGATAAGTAATTGATATTAATAAATAGTTCATAATTCTTTAAACTTTATGACAATTTCTATTTTTTGAAATCTAACCTTACTCAAAAAAAAAAATAATAATAAGAAAGTTCACTCTTATATTTTATAATAATAAGAAAGTTCATTCTTATATTTGAAATTGTTTCAATTTACTTTTCTAAAGTGTGTGAATAGTAAACTATTATAATTATCTTGATTGTTGATTAACTGCCCATTAAATATATTTAGTACTCTTTTTTAATTGGATTATGGAAGGTTTTTTCCAGGTTGGTATATCATGTAATTTGTTAATGTTTTTATTTACTTTTCTAAAGTGTGTGAATAGTAAACTATTATAATTATCTTGATGGTTGATTAACTGCCCATTAAATATATTTAGTACTCTTTTTTAATTGGATTATGGAAGGTTTTTTCCAAGTTGGTATATTTAGGCCAATAGGCCTTTCTTTGAAACAAGCTTTCGTCGTCCTTTTCATTGCTAGGTCAACACGTGGCGTGAAATTTGGTTCCAGCAACACGGGATTTGCAGAAGAAAGTCTGTGGATTTTTCCTTGGTTTGGGGATTTTTCCTTGTTTTATTTTTGGTATGATGATAGGCCTTTCTTTGAAACAAGCTTTCGTCGTCCTTTTCATTGCTAGGTCAACACGTGGCGTGAAATTTGGTTCCAGCAAAACGGGATTTGCAGAAGAAAGTCTGTGGATTTTTCCTTGGTTTGGGGATTTTTCCTTGTTTTATTTTTGGTATGACGCTGGGCAAGCGTTGGAGGCCCATCCAGAAGCCGCAGAACAAGTTTCGTCTAATGTCTTCTGATAAAAACCGAGACCCGAGCTCCTGTAAATCCTCTGCATTTTTTCATTGGTTTGGGGATTTTTCCTTGTTTTATTTTTGGTATGACGCAGGGCAAGCGTTGGAGGCCCATCCAGAAGCCGCAGAACAAGTTTCGTCTAATGTCTTCTGATAAAAATCGAGACCCGAGCTCCTGTAAATCCTCTGCATTTTTCCTGTTCACCGGTTTTACTAATAATAATAACAATAAATTTTCCGGATTCTACGAGGCGGAAGGGTCCAGGAGTCCGACTTCGCCTCTGGATTTGAAGAAATTCATAGATAATTATTATTCCAAGCAACCCAGATCTCCCAGAGGCTGCTGGGAGAAACCAGGCCTCGGGATCCTCGCAGCGCTTCAGGGCGATAACAAGACTGCTGTTGTTTCGCCGAAGAATTCGACGGTGAAAATCTTTGCGGGCGCCTTTGAAAACCGCCATGCTCAATTGGGTGGTATTAGTGAGAACAAGCAGAGCCAGCCAATACCCATTCGGGGTTCTCGGTCACCAGTTTCTGGCGGAAGCTGGAATCTGGGATGGAGTATTCGGAGAGTTATACCTGCGTAACGTCCCATGGCCCCAAGCCCATTATAAAACAAATATGCGAGGGTCCTGCAGAGATTCAATTAACGCCCAAGTGCAAACCAGCTGTTTTCGAGGCCTCTAGCTTCACGGATTCTCCGGGTTTTCATGCTCCAGATTTTCTCAGTGCTTGTTATCTCTGCAGGCGGCAGCTGAGCCACGGGAAGGATATATACATGTACAGGTGTGTGTCCATATTTTCAGTTTTTAAGACAAGTCAGGACTTCAATAGATTTATCGTGTATATGTTGTGTATATGTTGCGATTATGATTTTCAGATACCCATCTAAACCCTGGTTAACACTGGTCTGGTATACACTTAGAGGTGGTGAAGCTTGATGTCGAGATTCTATACATATGTTATATAGGCCCATTTAATCCCATGGTCTGATATGCACTGCGATGTCAAGAAGCTTTATGTCAAGCTGTTTTACAACTACTGTAGGCAGCTCTTTAATCCCTGGCCTGGTATGCATTTTGGGGTTGCGAATCTTGGTGTTCCAACAATATTTTGGAGTGTTCCAAGCTCTCGGTACAACTGCTTTACAATATCTTCTAATGATCTGTTTGCTTCTAGCGTTGCATCTTGATAATCTCTGTCACAAGAGCTTGAGGGCAATAGGGATTGATTTTCTTTGCAGGACCTTTCATTTTCCTGGTGTTCCTTTTTCAAGCTCTTGTACAGTTCAACTTTTTCCATGATAGATGCTGGTGTTCCTTGCCGAGGCTATTGCCAAGGGATTGTCTAGGGTGTTCGATACTATCTTGGGCAAGCCTTCATTGACTACATCCCAAGATTCATTTTCTTGCTGCTCGTTAAGCCTAGCCTCACCTTATGCTTGCTTTTATAATATCTCATTTGGGAGCCGCTCTTATCCCTGTTTCTTTCTCTCTTTTCTTCCCTCTGTGTCCGTTATCTTTCTCTTTTCTTCCCTCTGTGTCCGTTATCTTTCTTCCTTTTGCATTTCTACTATGTTTTTTTTTGTTTCTTCTCCCTCTCCTTTTTCAGCCTCTCTTTCTTCTTTTGCATTCTACTCTGCTTTTTTTTGGTTTCTTCTCCCTCTCCCTTTTCAACCACAGATCTTCCATCAATTTCTTTTGCTTTTCCCTTTTCAACGGGTCTTCATTCAATTTCTTTATCTTTTCGCTTTTCAACGGGTCTTCATTCAATTTCTTTTCCTTTTCCCTTTTGGCCGATTCCCTCTTTCTCTCTATTTTCTTGATAGCCTTCTCATCCTTAGTGTGCTTCCCTTTGGAAGGTTCTCCTAATGTGAGTTCGGCACCTGTTGAAGAAACTGGAGGTTGAAGAAACTGGACAATGAACAAGCAACTGCCGAAGAAACTGTGAATATACAGATATACCTATATCCTGTGGATCATCTTATGAAGAAATTTCATGACCAGTCTCTTCTATGGAGTTCTCTTGGCCAGTCTCTTCACCTTGTGCCCGTTCTCTTTCTTCTTTTGCATTCCACTCTGCTTCTTCCTTTTTTCTTTCTTCTCCCTCTCCTTTTTCAACCACAGGTCTTCCGTCAATTTCTTTTCCTTTTCCCTTTTCAACCACAGGTTTTCATTCAATTTCTTTTCCTTTTCCCTTTTGGCCGCTTCCTTCTTTCTCTCTCTTTTCTTGATAGCTTTCTCATCCTTAGTGTGCTTCCCTTTGAAAGGTTCTCCTATTGTGAGTTCGGCGCCGGTTGAAGAAACTGGATAATGAACAAGCCACTGCCGAAGAAACTGTGAACATACAGGTATACCTGTATTCTGTGGATCATCTTGTGAAGAAATTTCATGACCAATCTCTTCTATCTTGTGAAGTGGATTCTCAAGTAGCAACTGTTAATCAACTGTGAATATTCATAGCAACTACTTCAATGAAACCACTTCCACACTCACGGCACAACATTTCCATGCCAGTTTCCGAGTTATCTTGTTGATCCTCCGCCGCCAATTGGAACTTTGTTGCACAGATAGCACCAGTAACGTGTATTAACCTCGTCATTCTCTGGCAATGCAACAGAGTCGCGCCTTAAAGATGAAGAATGTGATTCAGACTTATCCATTACAAAATCTTGTAAAGACACATCATTAGAGACCTCACCGTAACTTAGCTCTTAGCTCTACCAATTTATATGGAGGAATTCACTAAAAAAATAGAATCAGGTCAGAAAATTAATTTACTTAAATTTATATTTTAATGTTCACTCGTGAATGTAAAATAATTTGATGAAGGTACATTAATAAAATATGTAATGGGAGTGCCGAGTGCATTTCTGACAGATATAAAATATTAAGCCATTATCAGAAGATTCAAAATATATCTATAATTTAAGGTTTCAGATGTCTGAATCATGATAAAGATTTCAATTCATATATATATATATATATACAACCAGCTTTGCAGATCGATGAATAAAATGAAAAATTAGCCCAGCTAAAGATTACAACTGTAAATACTAGACCATACATCAAGGGTTTCATAATAATAAGAAAGCAGCAGGATCCATATTATTGCAGTTAAATACATAGACATAGGGGGAGAAAGAGGAATGCGCTTTCAAAACAGCTGTGTGAAACATAAAGCTGCGAGGATCAAAACACCCTACACATACTTCAAATCTTCCTCTGCTATTGCAAACAGTCCTTCAAAATGTTGAACAAATGACCCTAAAACTATTTAAAATACAAGGGTTTAATGCGCTTCAGACAAGAAGAACGATAAATCCGCACTAGGTCGCTGCAAAGTAAAAAGAAAGTCGCTTGGTTGACGTTGGATCTTACCTGAACATGGATTCAAAAAATTAAGGCGGTGAAACCAGTTGATTCCTAAATCAGGTCTCAAAATTATGCGTGCGGACCCCTGCCTCGGACTATTGGTAAGTTCGTTGGTTTAACAGAGATTTTGCTTAATGGAAATGAATTCACAGGACCTATTCCTACTGAGATCAATGAACTGAGACAACTGAGCAAGTTGGATTTCAGCAACAATAGATTCTCGGGGCAAATCCCAGATGGGATAAGCCAATGGAAGCTTTTATCATATATATATTTGAGTAGGGATAATCTGAGTGGCCCAATTCCTTCCACAATCACCAGCCTGGGCATCCTTAATTATCTGAATATCTCACGGAATCATTTCTCTGGAAGCATTCCTAATGAATTAGAGCAGATGCAGAGCTTGACTTTTGTGGATTTCTCCTACAATAATCTGTCTAGTATTGTACCAAATGGTGGCCAGTTAACTTTCTTCAATGCAACTTCCTTCGTTGGGAACCCTAGATTGTGTGGGCTGTATTTGGGACCTTGCACAGTTCAGCGCAATTCGCTGCATGCTCATGTTAAGGGTTCTTTGATTTCTTCCACTGCAAAGCTGGTTCTGGTCATAGGTTTGCTATTATGCTCACTGGTTTTTGCCTCTGCTGCCATCATCAAAGCGAGGGCTTTGAAGAAAAGCAATGCTTCCATTGTAGGTTCCTATGGTTACATTGCTCTACGTAAACAATCAAGCTTATCTCTTTGCCTTTAATATTATTTCAATGTGAAATTTCAATGCCCTCTGTTTATCTGAAGAGAATCAATTAGATGAAGGCCGCTTATGGATCGAATGCTTATATGTAAGTTCTCATACAGTATTTTTCTTGTGTTATTTTTTCAGAAAATGCATACACGCTGAAAGTGGATGAAAAGAGTGATGTTTATAGCTTTGGAGTAGTGCTGTTGGAACTAGTCATTGGTAGAAGGTTGGTGGGGGAGTTTGGAGATGGTGTAGATATTGTTCAATGGGTAAACAAGATGACTTAACTCAACCAAGGAAGGAGTTTCAAACATTTTGGACGAGAGGCTATCTTCAATTCCTTTGCACAAGGTTATCCACGTTTTCTGTGTGGCAATGGCATTCAGATGCCCATTGAAATTCCAAAGATCAAACCTTTTGAAAATCCCCTACTTGCTTCAGAAGGAGATGAATCCCCCCAACAAGCCGGTGCTGCCCACCCTCCTGATCTCCTCTCTAGTTGAATCCATTTTCAAATTTTCATTGTTAGGATACATGGTCAGTGCCAGTTAATATTGTCAAAATTCATACACAGAATATCAGTTAGCAATCGCCACATTAAAATTCCTTTCAGGAGGGTGATTAATTTATTCATATAGCAATAGCCACATCTAAAGAAAAGTTATTGCACAATGATTCAGTGCAAGATAACAAGGTTTTCCACAGACCAATTATCTCTTTTAGAAAAATTCAACAATTTCAATTTAATAATCCTATCGACCTCTCTTTGTACCTTTTGGGACAATTGCTAGTATGTAATTTGTTAATGTTTTTATTTTATTTTAATGTGGTGCATTTATTAATCGAGGAATCTGACATTAGGCTAATCCATGGAGATATTAGAGCAAGTAATATTCTACTGGACGAGAATTACAGACCAAAGATAGCAGACTTTGACTTAGCCAAACTCTTTGCAGATCTGAGCCATCTAAGTTGCAGGAACTTTGTAAGAAATTCTCTCGAACGTTAAACTCTCGTGAGGTCCTTATCATCATTAAACAAGGACTGCATCTGCATGCAGTGGTAGTCCCTGCCTGAGCGATCACTTGGAAAGTATTACAGTTGTAGAAATCGGCTATCAACACAATTATACATCTTTCCTAAAAAATGTAGAACGCGGTTATCAACACAATAATACATCTCCCTCCTATAAAATACCTTTGAAACAATTACACATCTCTTTCTAAAAAAGTATCTTTTGAAACAATTACACATCTCTCTCAAAAACTAAAATACCTCCCTCTCCTAAAAAAAATAACTTTGAAGCAATTACACATCTCCCTCCGGAAACAATTAAAAACAAAGCAATAGAGAAATTCCTAACAAAAAAAATGTATACATCTCCCTCTTTAAATACCTTCGAAACAATTACACATCTCCCTCCAAAAACAATTAAAAACAAAAGAATAGAGAAATTCCCAAACAAAAAAATTATACATCTCCCTCTTTAAAAATGTTGAAAGTGGTTATCAACCATTATACATCTCCCTCTTAAAAAATTGAAACAATTACGCATCTCTCTCAAAAAAAAATAAAATACTAAATAAAATACCTCTATAAACAATTGTAAACCATTAAAAACAAATTACACAACCATTAAAAACAAATTACACATCGCCTCCAAAATAAAATACCGCTGGAAAGTTGAAACAATTAAAAACAACGGAATAGAGGAATTCCCAACAAAGAAATGTAAGTGAGATTTCTTTCAAACATGTGGAAGTGTTGGAATCTCAATGGCAGGAACCACTCTCAAACGAGTGACATAAACGGGGAAAGTACTCGTTACTTCGTCATTAATTATAATGACGACAGAAATTCTCAGATTGAAAGGCAAAAACAAGTACCAGGGCATTTTATGATCACTTAACAAGGGAACATATGGCAGGAAATGCGAGATAATTGCAAGAACTGAGGAAAAAACCCAAATGAAAAATTTATGAAAAAAACAGATTCATCAAGAACAGCTCTATGGGAGAGCAAAAATTTCAATCTTGAAACTTCATCTAGTTAGGGTTGGCTTGACGTAGATAATCCACATCACTGAGTTTTAAACGGTCAAAATCTTCTTCATTTTATTACCATAACATATCAAACAACTCCCTTTAAATAATCACGGCGTCCTAACACAGAAGCTTCTTGGCAGAGCTCTTAAATTTCTGCTTTATCTTATAGGCAAAAGTTGTATTAAGTGGTTATATCTCATACAATTATAGATGTTAAATTTACTTCCCTAGAAATAAAAGATTCTGCACTATAATCCACTTGCACGCCTGGTGCCAGATATAGGAAAATGCCTGCAACCTCTAATATTTTGACAGTATTCCCTGGAGTTACTTTAAAAGACAAGGAACCCAGTTATACAGCTATCAATAGTTCGCAACTCATAATATAGAGCATAACTAGTAATAAACACACGTTGAACATAAAATCAAGACAGTTCTACAAAAATGAAAATCTACTAATTGCTGCTGTACATGCACATACCAACATAATCATGACTATATTTTGGCGATAGTTGGATTGCTTGCAGAAAAGCACGATCAGTGCCTTGAAAAGAGAGGACAAATTAGGACAAAATAACAGTACCATCTCATAATGGTTTCCATTCTCTATAACTAGAAATTAGGGGAAGAAGAGCACCAGGACATAAACCCAAATTAAAGTCTTCTTTTCATTTTTGTTCTCCCGGTTAGGATCCATCTCAAACTCAACCAATGCCTTCCTTCCTGTCAGCATTTCTCAAGTAAATATCTGGTATAAGCAGTGTCCAATTTATTTGCACGAGCATTTACATATGTCCTTTATAAAGCTACCACACGACATTTTAAAATTTTCTGACAAGAAGCAGCAGAAGCAGGTTTCTCGCATACCATCTGCAAGTTTGGATATCCTTTGCAACAGTAAAATGGTTGCAAACACCGGTTCAGTGTTGTACTGAAGGCGAGAATCCAAAAGATTTGTTGCTGCCTCAACAATGATCCCTTCACATATACAGAGAAAATTTACAACAGAAAATAATTATATCACTAAAATAGCTCACAAAATGTTAAGATGTGTCAAGTAATCTATCTGTGTCTGATTATGATCTTGGCATGTAAAGATCACCTTTACTTTGCAGAAGTAATGTTAACTCTGGTAAATTTCTCTCCTGTAACAACCCTCTACAATGCAATATGAAATATTGTTACATTTAGATGTCATTTCATCATTGTAAAACTTCAGTGATAAAATAAAATTAACCTCATCTCATCATTGGCATGTAAAGATCACCTTTACTTTGCAGAAGTAATGTTAACTCTGGTAAATCTCTCTCCTGTAACAACGCTCTACAATGCAATATGAAATATTGTTACATTTAGATGTCATTTCATCATTGTAAAACTTCAGTGATAAAATAAAATTAACCTCATCTCATCATTGTAAAACCCCATTGACAAAATAAAATAGAAATCACCTATGTGCATCATTTAGCAACAAACAAAGAACTTAAGTGGAAGCCTAGATTTCACATATGATATAGCTAGATTATTTGAGAAATAGTATCTGAAATTAATTATAGGGTATAGGCTAAGTATGAAACTTGGGGTTTCCAGGCATACTTGTAAAGTATTATAAAGTTGTATAATATATTACTCGGGCAGACTCATTGTTCAGGGAGTTGCCCCCCATTTATACTGTGCAATTGTGTTCTTCATGTATAATTGTTGATGTTAATGAATGTGTATGGGTGTTCATTGGTATAAAGGAACATTAATAATTACTTGGTTGAGAAACACAAACTAAGTAGGATAAGTGGTTAGGCGTAGTCCACGAACATAAGTATTGGTGAAAAGAAAGTGTTCGGTGGTGCCGCACCTTGCCAAGCGCAGTTGAAAGATTACCGCGTCTCCGGTGTCGTGACAGGCATTATCAGAGCTAGTCTGAAGACTTGGAAGAGTCTTGCAAGAAGCTGGGTGAAGCAGGTGTATATACACTTGACATTTGGTGACAATGAAGCAGGTACTTGCAGGTGAAGGAAGTTGGTTTCACATACAAGTGGAACAAGGGCTGGTTTAGGGTGCAGGCAACGTGGTGAAGCTGTTGGATGGTCGAAACTAGATTGCAAAGAAGAAGGAAGTTGTTAGCAATGGCAGTGAAATCTCAAGCTGGGTCTAGTCACGGTGCGAAGGATGCTACTATGGCATTCATTGAAAAGGTGTTGGAGAAGATAGAGGACTTAGAAGCTTTCTAAACTAAGAAGATGGACTTGATCAAGAAAGATCAAGAAGCCAATTTGAAGATGAAGGAAGAGCTCGATGAACTCCGGACTCAACACAAGTACACTGATCTTTTGTGTACACCACTTGAAGTAAGGGTCAAGGAGATTGAAGAGGCAAGAGACCGAGGCTTGGCAGAGATCGTGGACTTGCAGAAATCTCTTGACGAAGCTAGAGATGAGATCGTGGTTTTGAAGAAGATCGTGAGGCATAACTCAAGTGGAGGAGTGCCTCATGTGAAAGTCAAAGAACCGGAATCTTATGATGGTACAAGGAGTGCGAAAACTCTTGGCAACTTTCTATGGGACATGGAGCAATACTTGGAATGATTGGGTCTATCTGATGATGAGACGAAAGTGAAGGTAGCTGCTCAGTTCTTGACAATGGATGCTAAGATGTGGTGGCGAAGGAAGATGGATCAGATTTCCAATGGCAGTGCTGGTGACATTACTTCGTGGGATGAAATGAAGAAAGCTTTGCAGACCCATTTCAGTCCTCAAGATGAAACGTGGGAAGCAAGGATGAAGATAAAGTTCATAAAGCAGACAGGGAAGCTTCAGACATATCAGCGGGAGTTAGCAAGTGCGGTTCTGGACCTTCTTGACATGGCGGAGAGGGACAAGGTGTTCAACTTCATTATTGGATTGAAGCCTTGGGCACGCAATGAAGTGAAGAGGCAGAGGATTAGAACACTTGATGAAGCTTTTGTTGCTATGGACAGGTTGGTGGAGCATTATGATGAGACTTCTAATGATAGGAAGAAGAAGTCCGAAAAGCCAAAAGAAAAGAAGAAGGATGATGCTTCGAAATCGGATGATAAATCGAAGACGAAGAAAGCCTTGAAGTGTTGGATATGTGCTAAACCACATATGGTGAAGAATTGCCCTTCTAGACCGAAAGTGGCTGCGATTGCACAATCTAATGCGAAGAATGAAGAAGCTTATGTGGGAATGATGCAGATACTTGGTGCTACTACTGCTATAGAGGTGATCTCTCAGAGGGATCCTGAGAGGAAAAAGTTGGAGTATGTTCGGATGAAGGTTGAGGGTGCTGATATACTCACTATGGTGGATAGTGGGGCTATTCACAACTTCATGGGTGAAGATACTACGAAAAGGATTGGGCTAAAGTTTGTACTAGTGAAGGCACAAATGAAGATAGTCAATTCTCCTCCTGATTGTGTTCTTGGTGTAGCTGAAAAGGTGGACACAACACTAGGTGAGTGGATAGGGAAGGTCGACTTCACTATAGTGTGGATAGATGACTATGAAGCTGTGCTGGGAATGGAATTCTTGAAACAATTCGATGCTATGATTGTTCCACATTTGAAGAGGATGTACATTTACGATGGAAGGGAAGATGTACCCATTGGTGTACCAACCATTGGAGTGACAAAGCCTGATTGTAAGTTGGCAGTAATGCAAATGGAGGATGAAAAGCGAATGGAAGAGATGAGTAAGCGGTTGTCTATGGTTGAGACTAAGTTTACCGAGCAGTCATTAATTGTCAAGACACTTTCTGATAGTATCTTGGATTTGTCAAGAAGGCTAGAAGTGGTTGAGGATGATGATGATGATGAGGCATATGTGAGGCCGAATGTCCAGGAGGAGAATCGAGTCACTTATCTACAGAGGATGGAGATAGAAAATCCTGACAGATGGATTGAGTTGATTAGTGAGGGTGAGCCTTCAAGCTCTACTCCCTCCACATCTTCTTAGATGGGAAAGAAGATGGGGCTCATTGTTAGCTGCTCGTGGCAGTGAGTCCTTAAAATAGGTTGAGCAGGTATGGCAGATGGTGCAGGTATGGCTTGGCATCAAGCATCATGACATGTTGCAGATGGGATGGAGTTTCCATGGACCTGAGCATGGATGAGATTCTTGGTGAGTCCAGGATGTGGTAGAATCCAAGATAGACTGGTGAAGGCATAAGGATGTTCACTCTCATGGCTTGAGCGTGACAGTTGGATTAGCTACCCAACTAGTTCAAACATGGGGCCCGGAAGTTCACGAAGAGATGTTGGCATCAGGCAGGCAGGAAGGATGATAGTTCATAGGATGGGACGACACATGATGGAGATAGAAGTTCTACATATGTTGCAGGGATGTTTGCAATATGTGGAGGAATTGACATCATGGACCAAGGATGAGATAGATGTTGATGATGATCTTGGTGTATGGCTACCAGGATGGTATGTTGTCAAGGACGACAACGATTTCAGGTGGAGGAGGATGTAAGGACCTTGAGTCCTTAGCATGATCTCCCGGTTAGTACAACGGCTTGTTGGCGAACGAGCGGTTGGAAAATACGAAGTGCGAGCAGCTTGGATGAAGTGTACGAAGTTATAATGCGCACAAGAGGCCGAACGAAGATTTATATAGCATGGGAGCTTGGTTAGATTGCCCACGGGCCGACCCACACTTGGAGCAAGGCCGACATACATTTGAGGGTGTTTGTGAAGTGTAGGGGTGTGTGATTACATGGTGGATGAGTCGGCTTGAGCAGCCAACTCACCCAACCATCCTTATATATATGCGACAAAGTTGGAGCGAAAGATCATCATTCGACCAAGTGAAGTCTTCAACAAGAGGTGCGAGTTAAGCACCGCAGCAAGGAGGAAGGCGCAGGTTGTTATGCACCCAAGTCTTGGGCAGGTCACTTAGAGGCACAAGTCTGAACGAAGGCGTAGGGCCAGGAGCGCCCGCCGATCGAACGAAGGCGTGCACGGGTGAAGGCGTGGGCACCAGTTGAACGAAGGTGTGCACGGGTGAAGGCATGGGCACCGATTGTGCGAAGACTTGACACGGGTGTCTCATGTAGCTCAAGTGCGCGCCCGCCCGTCGTGCAAGGGTAAATGGTGGAGACTTGGTGGAGTCACCTGCCGGTGCGAAGATTGAACGGTGAAGCCAGGTGTGCGAAGGGGGTGTCTTGGTGACTTGGTGGAGTCACCCCCCTGTCATGCACGAAGACAAGGTTCGATTATGAAGTGCGGAAGGCAACTCATATAAGGGCGCGCCCGCCCGCCTTGGGCAAGGAAATCTTGGTTATCACAAGAAGGTGTGATGTTGTAAAATTGGCTAAGTATGAAACTTAGGGTTTCCAGGTATACTTGTAAAGTATTATAAAGTTGTATAATATATTACTCGGGCAAACTCATTGTTCAGGGAGTTGCCCCTCTCTTTATACTGTGCAATTATGTTCTTCATGTATAATTGCTAATGTTAATGAATGTATATGGGTGTTCATTGGTATAAAGGAACATTAATAATTACTTGGTTGAGAAACACAAACTAAGTAGGATAAGTGGTTAGGCGTAGTCCACGAACATAAGTATTGGTGAAAAGAAAGTGTTCATTTTGCCGCACCTCGCCAAGCACGGTTGAAAGACTACCGCGTCTCCGATGTCGTGACATTTCAAGTCGCATTCGAGACATATTTATTATATATGTAATAACCCATTCGTTCTTTCCCTCAAATCATAGAAGCTGGGGATTCGACTCAATCAAGCTATTATTTGCGCTCAGCCCAGCCCAACCCAAGCACTGGTGGGATAAATTGGCACTATGCTCTTCAAGGTGCACAAACAATCCATATACGCTCTTCAACGTATACAATTTATGGATCCTCAATTTGATTAATATTGCATTAAATGTTTGTTTAATGCAATTTAAAATGAATTCATTTCACAAAATTAAATGAATGTCTCCTACTCCTTGCAACTATTTTTCACTGTGTCTGCAGATATTTCTAAGTGAAAAAGCTAAGCAACAAAATTTGGGAAACGTCAAATCTTGTAACTGCACAAAGATTATTGAATTTACAAATTCAACAGAAACGGAACTGAGCATTTATTGCAGTGCCATGTGAGGGAAAACGTGTATGTGTTGATTATATCATGGTATTCATTCTATATCTCTCAAGGTGCAAAAAGTGTACCAGAGAAAGAGTTTCCTCTAATAATATTACGTGACATGTATCAGAGAAAGAGTTTCCTTTACGTCCATGTCACTATGTCCACGAGATTAGATATAGTCTATGAAATTACTAGTTTTTTTGCTTTTTGCTTTTTGCAATTTAATCTTTTTATTATTCAAATTAATGATGCACTGATCCAACCTTCTAATAGTTTTCTCGTTGAAAAGACAATGCCAAGAAACCGTTGTCAACATATTGTTGTAACTATTTCTATGTCTCTGAAAGCATCACATTCCAAAATGAAATTATTTTCTGATTCCACTGCCCTAGAAGTGCAAAAAGTACACATCTGCTCTTCCCAAGCTTCTTTGGGCCTTTTCCACGACCTATTTCACACCATAGTTGATGCGAGTTAGTTCTTAATTGAGCAATAAGAATCTTTACTCTCCATGGAATGCTAGCTCCAATGTACTCCTTTCGCTGGAGATCACACGTGGGGTTGAAATCTTGAACATAGTACTTCTTCTTTCTACCCAACTCTTTTCCCCATATATGCTTACGAAACTTCTCCATAACATAACTCTTTAAATCCTTGCTCTTTGTGGGACATGCATTGAGGTAAATATTCCATTTTTACATCCATTTGTTTTTTTGTCTCATCAATGATTTCTTTCTTTCACTCATTCCTTCTTTGGAGATAACATTAGGCCATCTACCTTCTCCCATTTGCTCAATTCTCTGAAGATACCTTATGAGATGCACCATAGCAATTGCTTCGATGGAAGTTGCTCCTATTTCACTCAACATTATCTCATAAGTGACCAAACTTTTTATTTTAAACTTGCTCATGATCAAATGTTTTTGGATTTTCTCAATTTGCTTCCATTTCGAGACAAGGATGCTGCTAGCTCACAATTCACACCCATATAATATCATTGGACAAACTAGGAGCCCAAAAAACACTTTAATTGTTTTCCAATCCCATAATATTGTCTCTCTACATCTGTTTTGAAGAGCATATAATGTTTTCCACCTCCTAAAATTCTATTCTTTCTGCAGTGCTCCCAATTAAGCTTGTTGTTGAAATCAATCCCGAGGTACTTGTATTCATTTACTTCTTCAATAATGTTGCCTTCAAAGAAGAACGTATGTTAGCTCTACTTCTTTTTATTTGAGAAAATCATTATTTTGGTCTTGTTGATATTGAATTGCATCCCCACTGCAAAAATTTTCAAGGGCATAAAGGTGCATCTGCAATCCCTGGGCCGATATAGCAATAAATTCAAGGTCATCAGCTTATAAAAGAAGCTTTATCACAAACTTCGCCAACCGAACACCCTCCCCACCTTGAAGATTTAGCCATTCTTCCAATTTATCAATATATAAACCAAAAAGACTAGGGGATAAAGGGCAACCTTGCTTGACTCCGATGTCACTTTTAAAGCTTTTTGAAATGCTTGTTGAAGTTCTAATTTTAACTTTCATCTCTTCATAAAGCCTATGCACAACAACTCTATAATGCAAAGGAATTTCAAGCTCTTCCATTCTACTCCACAACTTATCTCTAGGGACCGTGTCACATGCCTTTTTGAAGTTAACAAAGCAGCAAAATACTTCTTCTTTGCTCTCCCAAATATTTTCAATAATGTGTCTCAACGTGATATTATGATCTACTATAGAATGCTTCGGCCTAAAGCCTGCTTTCCCTTTTGCCCTCTTTTCTTTGACTTCCACCCACTTATTGATCCTATTTTCCACCATGCTACTGAAGAGATTTGCAAATGAAGAATTGATTATAATGGTTCTATAGTTGGAAGGATTATTAATGTCTCCACTTTTAAAAAGGGGTATTTCTAGACTAGTTGTCCAATCTCTTGGGAATCCTTGCCGAATGACGTTGTTGAATATTTCCATAATGTGTGGTCCAAGAATGTTCATTCCCCACTTTAGATATTCTACTTGGAGTTCAACTAAGTCCTTTGTCTTTCCTATTTTCAACATTTTAATTCCCGTCTCTACTTCCTGTAATGTGAAAAGCTTTGTAGTTGTGTTAATCTTGGGAGGATGCTCCTCCTTTGGTTTTTTTCTCATAGAGTTGTCTTGCATAGTCAAACCATTGATTGGTTGTAATATTATTTTCAATTTGCTTCTTCCTTGGTTGAAGTTCCTGTGAAAAATGCTTTGGGTGATTCTTGCTTAGATATATTAACTCTTCTCGCCTTGTTTGCATGAACTCATCTTTTTTCTTTTTTGAAATTTGCTTATATAACTTTACATTCATCTTCTCTGCGCCTGCCTTTTTCAAGGTTTTTCTTGTCATTTTGCATTCCTCATCAAAGCAAGCATTTATAGGAAAACAATTTGATTCAAATTTCCTATTTTTTTCTCTTTTGCACTTTTCAAGTGCACTCTAAATTATATTTGTCAACTCATGACTATTGGGGCTTTGGGAACCACTCTTCCCATTCTGAATTGACCTCTCCAACATTGTTTTGAAGATAGTGCAATTTTCCTGTGTTAGAAGAATTCTGCCCCTTGATATCAACTGTCGAGAACATTGAGTTTTCTTCCTATGTTGTCTTTCTTCTAACCAAGATAACTTTATATAAATTGAGTTATGGTCTGATTTTAAGTCCCACATATGCTCTCCAATCTTAACTTCATCTATCCTTTCTATCAAGCTTTGTGAACAAATAATGTGGTCAACAACACTTGCCCCATTGTATGTTGCAAGTGAACTTCCAAGCCCTTTTCCATTTATCAAGACCGTTGCACATGATTAAGTTGAAAGCACCACACAACGTGAGAAACTCCTCTCCAAACTGATTGCTAACTTTGTCATCTTCTGAACATCTCATCCATTGAGTATTATCCTCTTCAATGAGCCAGATAGGATTGTGATCTTCTATGCAACAGAAAAAAAAACTAGCTTGTTGATTTGTTGTTCTAGCATTGAAATCTCCCACTAAAATAACTTCTCCCTGCTGAAAATATACAGCAATATTTTGCTTTAAAGCTACACATGGATCTTTTCTATCTAGCCCCTTATCTTTGTAAGTTTCTGAAGCTTAAGGTGAAAAATAGCATGCTGCAATTCTTATGCAGTTCTCATTCTCTGTTATTTTGAATCATAAATATTGCTTATTTGTATCTTCTTTCACAAGTTGTATGTGACGACCTTCTTTTTCTTTCACTAAAACCAAAATTCCTCCATACCCTTTGCCATTTTATGTTGCCTTGTTCCAAACTGCTAATTTCAAATAACCATCAAACGTAGGGGTTTTACAACCATCATGTTCATGAGTTTCCGTGAGACAGATTATGTCTCTACCTTCCAAAATAGGACCTAACCCAGGGCCCCTCCTCTAAGGGTAACCTCTACAGTTCCAACGGACTAGACTTAGGTAGACCTAGTGTTGTAGTGGTGACAACCACTCTCCAAAATTGTGCATTAGCTTCGTTTTGGAGTCTCCCTACCAACCTTTCACAGCAGTATGTCTTGCTTCATCAAGTACACAAGCTTCAGTGACTTTCTTGCAGAATGACAACCTGTCCATCAGAGCTTGTTGTGTTCCCCTCATAGGATGTTCTTCCAGACTTGGTCCAACTGCAGGCTGAGCAACTCCCTTAAGAAATTGTGCAATTCTGGAGGGAAACCAGCCTTCCCTCCAAAAATTGCGCAATTTTGTTTGGCAGCCCGCTGGGCTCCAGAATTACGCAAATCTGTCAGTTAAGCTTCACTGATAAAATTGCACAATTCTTCCCAGTAGGGTTGCTCAGCCCAGGAATTGCGCAATCCTGGGCAGCAGTGAGTTGCTCTTCCCAGAAATTGCACAAATCTCCTGGGCAGCTAGCGCAGCTCCCTCCCAGAAATGTGCATTTTTTCCCAGTAGTTGAGCAGGGTCTTGCATGTGCATTTGGGTTGACCAGTTCCACCCGGGACCAAGGAAACTTGACTTGCATGCATGGGCTGCATTTTCCCATAATAGAAAAAGCTACACGCAAAAGGCATCCCTAGATTTTAGGGAGCTATTTTTAGCAGTTGGAGGTTACATGCAAAGATTGTTTTAGAATATTTCCTCCAAGTGTCGCTTTTTCCTAGATTTGTAGCATGCGCGTCATGAGACTCAAACTTATTTATTCGACGCTTCAGAGCTTTCTCATTCACATCGATCTTGGAGCTCTAACATCCCACAGCACATCTAGGACTCTTTGACACATTCGGCTCAGTTATTCATAGGTAAGTTGGCTTAACTTGTCTTTTTTAGCGTTTCTGTCACTTTTTGTGTTTTCGCTTGTGTGAGTGTTGTTTGCTTGATTTTTGTCAATGCTTGTTGTCGCTTTTACATGCATACTAGCTTGTACTAGCACCGTTTCAATTTTTGTTAGCATCTCACTGTTATCGTATGCATGAAATTGTTTTGCATGAACGGTTGCTGATTCGGCGACTCGCTTCACCCACATGCATGTTGTTATGTGTTCTAAATATTTCATTCATTATTTGCATGCATGATCAATCACTTCTGCTTGCACTCAGTATCGTCATGCATTCACAATCACATTTGCTTTCAGTTGCCCGTCTGCGGGTCTGGGCAGCCTTGGCCCACACTCTGCCTCACCAAGACAGCATTATGCAATCTAGAGAAGGAAGGCTTTGTCTTCCTCTCATGAAATGTGCATTTCTACCCAGTGACTGTCCTCTAGTCTTGCGTTGCACAATTCTAAGGGACAGTGATTGTTGGCCCAGAAAATTGCGCAATGCAGTCACTGAGCTTGCACCCATTGCCAACTGAAATTGCGCATTGCACAATTCCAACAGCCAATCATGCCTCCGAGATAGCCCAAACTACCTTTTGCACAGTTCTAGCAGCTAGTCTCCCAGCCTCCCAGAAGAAATTGTGCAGTCCTTGCCAGTCAATCCCCGGGTATGTATTATGTCGTTCCTCAAATTTTCTTTGGTTTTCGTTGACAGATTTCTTGTCATGCATGTCGTTTTGTCTCCAAACCTTGCAGGTGTTCATTCGCCTCTTAGTAGTATAGAATCAATGGCCTCCAAGAGAGCAAGATCAAAGGACATTGATGGAAGTGTAACTGGAGCAGCAATTGAACGAGTGTTCGTGAGTCTACCGATCTATGAAGATACCAAGCTAATTGTAGACAAGGACATCAAGTTGAAATGGCAAGAGGTCAATGATGCATTTGCAGGCACCTTTGGGGAAGACCTCGAAGACCGCCAAGTATATGTGAACATTCACAAGTCCGGCTAGTACAGGATTGCATGCAGATACCATGTGTTCCCATGCGTGGACATGATACACGGGATCGTCTCGCACACTGATCCTGAGACGATGACATTGAGCAATGTCAACAGGATGAATATTGCAACCTTCAGGGCACAGGATTATGATGAGATGTATCATACGTCGGAGCCCGTGATCATCATGGAGACTCCCTTCAGCAATTCCAATAGCTATGCCAACTCCAGAGACATTTTGAAGAACTGGGTAAAGGAGCCAGCCAAATTCAGGGTGACACCCAACCATGTCTACAAGACGAAGACACTGTGGAAGGCATATCAATACTTGGTCATCTTTGCATGTTGACCATATGGCCAAGAAAGCAGGGAAACCTTCCCACAGAGTTGGGTGATCACGTTGGACCAACTGGCCAAAGAAGGTAAAGCATGTAACTGGTCAGAAATATTGGCTCATCAACTGAAGGAACAAGTAACAAGGGCTCGACAGTAGCCCAAAGGTATTGAAGCATAAATCTACATGTCCTCCTACATCTTGGATGCAATTTGTGCCCGACAGGAGTTCCCGAGCTTGAAGTGGGCGTGGACACCGGCAGAGACTGTTGTGAACACTTATTGTAAGATGTTGTCTGAATGCAGCTTCAGACGAGTTATCACATAGTTGTCTGATCATTTTGTCACCCCAATCTATAAGATGATACTCGAACAGGATCCACCCTGCATGTCAAAGGCAATAATGGAGGCACTAATAGGCATAGCTAATTGGTATGCCTCACCATCCAACACTTTCATACAGATGTAAAACGCGAAGAAGCTTCTGCATGTTCTACTGAAGTTTGCCTTGGACATGCTCATCATGTAAGAAGTAGCATATCACATCTTAGCAGGATTGATAGCTAGGTTGCATCGGAAGAAG
The DNA here is from genome assembly GCA_000404065.3 of Pinus taeda. Classification (NCBI taxonomy): domain Eukaryota; kingdom Viridiplantae; phylum Streptophyta; class Pinopsida; order Pinales; family Pinaceae; genus Pinus; species Pinus taeda. The sequence continues at coordinate 36,918 of APFE030605563.1, forward strand.
AAGGCACCTTGGCCCGCTCTTCCCCTGCACATCGGGTTATATGAGATACAGAGTTTCAATCATGCGAATGTTGAAGCAGAGCAGATGAAGAAGTATCCATTCGACCTCCGGAGTTACAATCCATATGACCCACATTGTCTTGTGAAAGATCACTGCGCAACAGTACAATTCAACTAGATCCACGTGGCATTTCATTGGGCAGAGGAGGACCCATGGAGATATTGCTACAATTTCTCCAGACCCAATGAACAGGTCTGCTTCGTTGTGGAATGGTTAGTGAAGCAATGTGAAGCAGCATCTCAGACAGCACCAGAAGCAGTAGATGTGAACATACCAATGCGCGAGAAGGGCAAGAGGAAGATTGTCGATCGCATGGAGGAAGAGCAAAGTTTCAAGTTCTTAGTAGATCCACTTGTGGAGAAAGCATTTATGGCTATACAAGAAAAGAGGCAACAACATGACAAACGAATCGCGCAAAGGCAGAGGGAGAAATAGAGAATGGAGGAAACAAAGAAGGAGTTGCATGAGTTGAAGGAGCAACTCCAAAATGAACAAGAGTTGCGCAAATGGGAGAGGGAAGCACAACAACAACAGGTACAACAGGGAGTGCAACATGTACAAACAGATGAAATAGTGCCCATACAGGTAGTGTACTCATCAGAATAATTTTCATCAGGCAGACAGGGTGAACCATCGCAAGAGCAGGACTTTGCTCAGGAGATAGAGCAAGAACTTGAACATATGGATACGAATATGGAGCAATAGTAGTTAGAGCAAGACATCGACCTCATGCCTCATCACCAAGAGGCCGACCTACCAACTTCACCACATCTAGAAGAGGAGCAAGTCCCAAGCGATCAAGGAGACACTGAGATCCTTGGAGGTCACCCGGAAGGAGAGATGCACAACATCTCATTTGACGAGTCTCAACATAGAATTGTGCAATATCGCAGAGTGTCGACTCCGGATGATCATACATCTCATGTGCAAGTTAAGGAACGAGTGATCGTGTCTGATGTGCACAAACATCCAGTAGCCTTGGTCAATGCTACCAAAGCATATGCCGAAGCCACTAGCTCCAGTGTTCGCTTTCGGATAGCTGAGAATGAGTGAATGGTTGAGCTATAGATGACCAAGCATGGAGGATAGTTCATTACAACATCTGCCCGAGCAGAATTGAAGAAGGTAATACTGGATGAAGTATTGTTCCTTGACACAGTTATGTGGGTGTTGTATTCCAAGTTTGTTACCGTGCATAAGGCAGTCATCCATCTCAACGGATGGCAACAGTGATGTGCTAGAATAGAATTTATCTTGTCGAACGTGCATGTTGTTGTTGATTACATGCAAACATGGATGATGAGATACAAGGGAGCCTCGCTTCACTTACCTAAGATGATGAAGCCCAGAGCAGTCGAGTTGAAGGCACGCATCTAGAGTCAGATCTGGAACTATGAAGAGCACCCGCAGCTCATCACTAGTCTACAGGCTTCCCATGCATGTGTATTCAAGAGTATGGATGTTGTGGTGTGTGCACATGCGATCCCATCTATTCAGACTCTCACCCAGGCGAAGACAAAGGCACAGGTCTGACTAGAGCTTGACTTGTACTTTGACGAGTTGATGCACATAACCACCAACCGAGACTTGTCAATCATTGCAGACACCAAGCATAAGTATGTTGTTGGTACGGCAACACTCAAGACAATGATGTGCATGCTTTCAGACGAGTTGGACAAAGGAGCTTGAGTAGTGTACCCAGATGATATGGAGGCAAGAGTGAGGTTCCGAAAAGATGTCACCTTGGAGCACACAAACACCATTGTGGACTATCGATCTTGGCATCAATTCATTCTTGTCGACCACCATGAAGATATCGAAGATTTTGTCTTCCAACAGTTGTCCAAGTCATAGTGATGTCTTGCATGACTTGCTCAAGCCATTTTCTCTCACATGGGTACATGTGCATTGTAATGTAACGTCTTGTCAAGTGTAATTTCAAGTGTCGATAGTTGCATGTAACAGACATAGAGTAAATGAAGAGTCATGAGGGTAGATGAACTGTCACAAAGGGGAATTTCAAGGGTCACCCCACCCTTTGCTATAAATAGAACCTCATAACTCATTGTAAAGGCTTTTGGTCAGCCAAGCTTCCGATAAGACTATCTTAAAGAGAGCTTGGACAATATTGTAACGAGCATTGGCTTCTCCACTGCACAGAGCTAGTACATCTCTTTGGAGGAGCAGGCGGTTGTGGCTGTAATGTTCCGTTGTTGGAGCTAGTGGTTGGACATGGATGTATTGTATGACTGGAACTTACACTTATTAATATAACAAGAGCCAACATGTTTCATGCATATGTTGTATTGTATTTCAGCTATCTGTTTACTCTAAATGATATATGTATATGTTTGCTTACGCATGCATGTATAGCTATTTCTGTGTATGTATGTATGAATCTTTCTAAAACTTGTTTTTGGTTTAACCATCACTTTGGATTGCTAGCCAACTTGCCTTCCATGTTGTGACGCATCTTTGTTCGTGTGTTCCCTTCTTAACTCTGTGCTATCACAGGTTTCCAAGGGGTGCACTCATCTTAACCCCCGTGTGTTAGAACCTCTCATGCACCTTCCTTGGCTTGCTACATATGTCATACCCTTGCTACCAACACAGACATCTTACTTGCCTCTATGTGAAATCACAGTCAAGGCATTACCATACGACCCACTGTTGGGAATCCTACACCAAACGGTTTGAGGTCTAATTGGGACTTCTTATCAGGGAGATCCCCTGACATGTTGGTGGGTCCAACACCGTCAACACCTAGGTAGGATTTGATTTCTACAAGGCTTGGCACACAAGACTCAAATTTGAGTCTCCACCCCTTTTCGTCCATGTTGATCCCGTTGTTTTCCTCCCTATCATAGAATTAATTGGTTTTTCTTTTTGCCAAATTGTTGCCCTGCTTTGCCATGAGGCCCAAACATTGCAATAATTTCTTTACCATTGTATAACCATGCTCTTTTCCCTTCGTTTCTTGTTGCTCTAATTTTCTCCAATGCTTCTCTTCTCACCTCTTACTGTTTGCTAGTTAGATCTTCATCTAAGAAGAAGTGTGAGCCTTTCAAGCGTTTATTTTTGCTTAAGAGATAGTGTTTGTCTTACACGCTCACCATGATGAATTTTATGGGTCAAGGCCTCTCTTCACATATTTTTCCCACCCTTCTTGCTTGAAAAATTTACCCTCTCCAACGTAATTTCTCTTTCAAAAAGTCTCTTGTCAAATTGAGAGTGTTTTCATTCTTTCCATAGTCACTTATTCCTCTAATAATAAAGTTTGTTTCCCTATCTTTTATGTCTTTGTGCTCTACGAGCACTTACATCTTTTTTTCCTCCATCCTTATGTAACCTTTAATGCCCTCGGCCCTGGTTTTGATTTCTTTTGGAATGCTTGTCCTCTTGATCTCTTTTGCCTTTTCTTTGAAAATGACTACGTGTTGAGATATTTGTGTGTCCACTTGAGTTGCGTTAGAACTTATCACTTCCTTGTTTGCTGCCATTGATTCTTTCATGGTTTTCCATGTTGCCTTCATGTTTTCCCATTCTTTTTTTCATGGTTCTAAAGCCTCTTGTAGCATTGCTACTTGCTCTTTTAGGATCCTATTACCTTCCATTAAAAATCGATTTGCAAGTGTAATATCCAATATTTTGTGTTCCCTTTCATGTTCTTTGGCTTCCAAAATTTCTAGCCTTTCCCTTGCCTTCATCAGTTCTTAGACATAGAGATTTGACGACCAAGTAAGAGGTGTGGATGTGGGATTATAAATGGTTGACTTTCCTTTATTTTTTTTGCTTTTATTTGATTTCTTTTTTTGGGATTGTTTTCATCTTATTTGTTCCCATTTAAAGTGAGCAAGTCTACACTTTAAAATTCCCCGATATTGTTTTGCATTTACCCAAATCCACTTCCATGTTTTGTTTGTTGAAGCAATTTTGGCTTGGCCTAAGTGATTTGTTTCCACAAAATCTAAGATTTCCTTGCCATTGTTTTCCATTTTTGGATGAGGCCTTTGTATATGTTTAGCACACCCACTGTGACCTATCCCTATGTGTCATGCAAAGAGTAACGCAAGTCTTTTATATGTGTAATGCAACATAAAATGACAGTAACGCACAAAATACCAAAATACCAAAGAAAGAGATTGATGGGTACCTCACAGAACTTTTATGTGAAATAGGTTTTCCACTCACATATCATGCAAGTCGAACAAGGGACGAGTCCTGCAATGAACAGTTTGAAGGGTTCTTATAATGACTGCCTGCAAAAAAGAAACATGAAAAGTGACAACTCTACGGCTACAAAATGCACAAGAATGTAGCACTGAATCCTGCAAAATAGGCTCCATTCTTCTCTGTGGACATTCTCCGAATCTGGATCTGCAATGCTTTTGTGAGATTTTAAGGTTCTGTGTATCAAAATTTAACAGTTGAATCTGCAATGCTTTTGTGAGATTTTAAGGTTCTCTGTATCAAAAGTTAACGACTGAATCTGCAATGTTTTTGTGAATGTGAGGAGCTCTGGTGAAACCTGTTGAAGATGACAGAGTATCTTCCACCAAATATGGTTCCAATCTCTGCATACTGGTTATTTCCTTGCCTGCATATTAGGAATCTATCACATCTGATTTCTAGGCCTTCTTACTTGGTGAAAGTAAAAAACCTTGATATCCACCAGAGCCGTCGAGCGTATAACCTATATAACCTGTATAACCTGCGAATAATGGTTCATTAAAACAAAAAAAAAATGGAGCCCGACCTAATGCTTCAGAGAACTAGAGAGATAAACAAGGATAGGGAGGTTAAAAACTAAGGATATTAACCCCAAACCGGTTAAAGCAAACCATAGGGACGATGCAAAACCCAAGTGGTATCAATGTGCAGGTTTCAAATCTTTTGCAGGTGTCGATTGCTTAGATGTAGTGTAATGCTTACAGGCTTTTCCATGTTGTTGACAATGATGTGTATGATGGTTGTACTGATGATGCAGTGTAGTACCCACATTATTTACACATGTACAATGGTTGCACTGATGATGCAGTGTAGTACTCACATTATTCACACAGGAACTGCATCTTTCAAGAGTCCTCCCTATCCTCCATTAAGAAGGGCACCCAACTCAGGTCTTCCCTAGCTTCCATTAAAAAGGGCACCCAATTCAGCTCCAACTCCTATTTCTAAAGTATTCTGAATTTTCTCGCATAGCCCCTTTTCAAAATGGTACTTGCTCCATGGCTAGATTGCTACCAAATTTCTTCTCAGATCTTCCACCATACATACATACCAAATTTATTCTCAGTTCTTCCACCATATATGAGTTGAGATTACATGTGGCTACACCTGACAGTTACAACGCAACACAGGTGGATACACCCTACAGCTACAACTAACCAATCGAGGAAAACATGACAACAAACTTGCTAAGTGGCAGAGATTCCAAAAAATAGGTTAAGGTTCCAAAAAGTAGTATTGGTAGAAGTCATTTATTAAAGTCACTTATTAAAATACAACAACATTTAATGTTGGAGAGTAATGCTAACTTGAAAGTTAGCATTAGTTCTATGCAGGGGAGGAAAATACAACCACCCACAATCCTAACTCCAAGTGTATATGCATCAGAGAAAAAAACATTGGACATATGCATAAGCAACAACAAAAAAATACATTGAAAAACGTAAAGTTGGAAATAATGCTTCAAATTTTGTCAACCAATAACGAGGTAAAATTTTTTTTTATTATTCTTAATATTTATGTATAATTAGTTTCTTAGGTTAAGCATTAGAAATGATGGAAAATAACATATGGCCCACTCAAAACTAATATGAGTCAACGATGATATCGAACGCTATAGTCCTTATATGCCTTTTAGGCAGGGACTAATAATTACATGAACCAATTATAATTCATACTTCCGAATATGATTCATATAATTTAGAGTGGGATAGATGTGGATATTGGATTGCAGCTGACATTGTACAGAGGTTGTATAATTTAGAGTGGGATAGATGTGGAGATTGGATTGTAGTTGATATTGTGTAGAGGTTACATGGATCTTGAGTACGCCTTACGTGGACAGTTGACAAAGAAAGTAGATGTATTTAGATTTGGAGTGCTGCTATTTGAGTCATAGTTTGGCTCAAGACGCGGAGTTTCTCATATGCACCTCATCTTTCGAGTGGAAATTTTCTAAAATATCCACAAAATTTTACTCATTAAAATTTTGTGTTTCTGTTGATATTGACCAAGTAGACATGGAGACTCCATACAAGGATCGTAGTGGGTTTTGGGAAAGACTGATGGAGGTTGAGTTATTGAAATTAGATTCTCTTATTTTTGCATGGGATTTTAATGTCACCACCACACTAGAGGAATGCTGGGTAATGCACAAAAGGATGGACTCACTGGCGAATGAACTCAAAAATATCTATTTGGCATGCAATTTGATTGATATTCGACCACAGGAGTTGGTTCCTACTTGGCACAATGGGAGATCTGGTAGACAACACATTGCCAAAAGACTCGATTGGTTTCTTATTCAGGATGATCTCATGGCACAGATGGGTAACTTGCAATCATCAGTTTTGAAGACATATATTTCATATCACCTACCTATTACACTGTTCTAGAGGAAGGCACAATCTAGGATGGGTATCCCTTTTAAATTTAATCACATATGGCTTAAGGATCCTGAATTTGGATCGTTGGTGCGAGACACATGGAAACAAATTGGGGTATTGGGCATGCCTCCTATGTGGGCTATGTTACACAAACTACAGGTACTTCGAAGGAAGGTCAAGAATTGGGAAATACAAAAGAAAAAAAGATGTTACGTAAGGAATTGGATGTGATTCTCTGTCAGCTGGAGTATATGGGGTGGAATCTGGATATGGGTAATCCATCCATCGACCTTATCAATAATATCAAAGCTCTAGAGGTGAAAAAATAGGAGATCCTACACATACAAGATGTGACCCAGAGACTGGAGAGCAAGGCTACTTAGCTTAAGGAGGTGGATAGAAATTTGAATTTCTTCAGCATATATGCAAATTACTAGAGGCAAATAAATTCAATATGGAAAATTAAGGACACAAACGACAGTGAGGTACACACTCTCCTGGAGATCCAATGGGTTGCAGTGGCATATTTTGAACATGCATATCAACGCAGGGGTAGTGTGAACATCGAGGATCATCTATGGGCAGCCGAACTTTATCCTAATATGTTCGATGAAAAAAACAACCGAAAACTGTACAAAGCAGTCGATTTGGAGGAAGTTCACTCCATCCTAAAAATATTTTCCATAGACAAATGCCCTGGACCTGATGGATGGACTTTTGAACTTTTCTTGCATTTTTTTGATCTCATGGGACCAAATCTGGTTCATATGGTGGAACAGTCCATATTTGAAGGATGCATCACAGGTGAGATCAACTTGACATACATTGCCCTCATCCCAAAGAAGTAGGTATTGTAGTATTTCTATTATTATAGTCCCATCTCTCTTTGTAATCTCATTTACAAATTGATTTCTAAATCATAGCTCTGCGTATCAAAATTGCCCTGTCTACATATATCACTATGGGCTTTCTTCAAGATAGACTGATTCACGACGCAGTTGCCACAACACAAGAATTCATTCACTCCATACACATTAAGAAACTGGATGTCACAATCATGAAGGCGGATCTGCAAAGTGCATATGATAATATTGATTGGAGCTTATTTTGCATTCTACTACACAAAATTGGGCTTCACGCTCATAACATTGAATGGATTATGGCCTGTGTTACATATGTACGTTTTGCAGTCATCATTAATGGATACTCGACCGCTACTTTGGGGCGAGACGCGAGTTGAGGTAGGGGTGATCACTTCCCCCCTTCTTTTTATTCTGATAATGGACGGGCTCAGTCACAGGATTCAAGCTGCTTGCCGGAGGGGGGCATACTTGCCACTATCGATGGGCAGGAATATAAGAGTATCACACAGCCTATTCGTTGATGATATCCTCACTTTTGGTATCATTTCAAGGAACTCATGGGTTATATCCTTACACTACATCAAATATTCCATTGTTTCAGCCGCGCATTCGGCCTATACATGAATAAGGAAAATTCACAGTTCTTATATGAAGAGGGTATACAGGAAGATATTGCATATATCGCAAACCTATTTGGGGTGAGGGCTACTCCGATAAGGGATGGTCTAAAATATCTGGGATACATTATCAAGACCAATTGCTATCACATCCAAGATTGGGCATGGCTTGTGGACAGATTAGATAGGAAGATATGGGGATGGGTACACATATGCCTTACTCTTGGAAGCAGAGTCATTCTTGTGCAATCTATCTTGCAACAATTGGTTGTTTACTAGGCACACCTTTTTTGCATACCTAAATCCATCATTAAACAGATTAATAGGACCACTGCTAGCTTCATTTGGGAGGGTAATGATACTAGACATAAATTTCCTTTGGTTTCATTAGATAAGATCACTAGACCGAAGACCTTGTGGGGTTGGGGCATTATGAATATCAAACTTTTTGGATAGGCACTACTCACGAAATCTCTATGGTGGGGTCTGATGGGCACAGGTATATGGACTCAGATTATAAAGACAAAATATCTATGAGATACAAAATTCAGTCACTAGATGAGGGAAGGGTTGATTGGGAACATGTGGGGATCTGTTATATGGAACACCCTAAATAAGGTTTGATTTTGATTTTTGGATAGCATTTTATGGGTTATGGGATCCGGGAAGGACATTATTATTGGCAGGGACGACTTCCTTGGAGTGAATCTACACAAACACTACTCTGAGGCACTCACACACTGCCTTAATACTAGAGGTATTATCTTTTATGATCAGGTCATCTGTGATTGCTCTGGAAACATGTCAATTTGGTGCGAGGCGAAGGATCTAGGACTGTGTGGGGAGGTGGCCATTACCTGGAAGAAAATTATTGCAAAGCTGAGGAGTGTTGGGATTTGCAGATCTGACATGGGAGATCAAATTGGGTGGGATGGAACCATGAAAAATGGTACTATCTCGGTTGCGGATGCATATATAATTTTTTGTTGTAGGACTCACAATATGTATGATCGTTGTTGGTTCACCAAGTTCTAGACGGTGAAGATCCCCTACAAGATTATTCTGTACACATGGCTTGTCTGGAAAAATAAAACGCTCACCAGGGAGAATTTAGAAAAGATGGGCATGTTGGGACCGAGTATATGTGCTTTCTGTCGACAAGAGGATGAGGATAATGCACTTATGCTCTTAAGATGCCCATTTGCAAAATATATCTTACAAGATTTTTCTGTCATGCTTTCATTTACATATATTGAACATGCTTCCATTATATCATGCATGCTTTGGTGGTGCACACAAAATAGGCAAAGGAGTGTTATCCCAATGATCACTTTCTGGGAGATTTGGAAAGTTGGGAACAAAATTATATTTTAAAACAACTTTCTCAGCATAGACAGGATCATCGATAAAATTCACATATGTTTGGAACCACTACTATTTCCATCATCCCATATCCCCAAGGTGCAATAGGAACAAGATGATCCTTTTATTGCTTTCCCAACAGGTTTCTTTGACAGTGCTGAATAGGGTGGTAGATGTGGGTGTGGGATTTGGATTGCATGTACGACCACACACAATACATGATACATTGGAGCGGTGGAGACGGGACTAACATGAAGGCAGAGGTTATGGCACTTTGGGGCATACTATCGTTCGTGGATTATTTGAAGATTCAGCACATCAACATATATGGAGATTCCCAAGCTATCATCAATCCACATCTACAGGGTTGGATGCAACGTATCAAATGTCTTCGGGATTCTCTATAGGGGGTTACCTATCAACATGATGCAAGAGCATGTGACTTGGAGGGAAAATCTTCAAACTTATTCCAAAAAAACCCAAAAAAATCTACAGGCAAAGGAGTGGGGTCCTTTAGCCAGCAGTTTCCATGCTTTCCTATTTTAAGATAAGAATAGAATTAAGAATAAATCATGCTAAAATAATCGTTTATGGATAAGTTGTAACAAGCTTTACGCTTTAAATAACTCTATGTAAAAACATACTTTTGTATGGATAAGGACCGAGAGGGCTTATCTATTGTTTTAAATAGGAAATAAAGAGACTCTCTGAGTCAGTTGATCTGGAAACATTGTCATATTGAAACTCTCTTTGTGCATGTATGATTCTCCATCAATTGGAATTTGTATGCGCTTATTTACTTCTGAACCCTTGTTAATGGTGATTCGGCTAAGTTTTATCTCTTGATAATTGCTTTAAGCTCGTTAATGTGTTTTTCCTTTATATTGGCATGCAAGGTTTCCATTACAAACGTTGTTGAGCTTCCAAGCGGAAACTCTGTTTACACAGAGAAATTGTGAAATACTTAGCCGGAATGAGTTTCCGACCCTGAAATATTATTAAGTCTGGTTTATATCCTCATCGAGTCTGAACCCTTTATCACATTGCAGAACCATTGTGGAGCGGAAGAGACCTGTGGAACCGTTGTAGTCCAAAACCCCGATAAGCTCGGACCCAAAATACTATATAGCAGGTTGGATAAGTTTTCGGGTCTGCAAGGATTGTCGCATCGCATAGTCGAAGCGGAAGGATCCTATTGTGTGGACTTTTGGCCCCGTCGATAGCGATTACTGACAGCCACATGGCATATCACATTGGGGAATTACCCATGTTAAAGCGTCTATAGTGTATTAAAGCGCCGATTGTGTTATTTGCATTAAACACATCTTCCCTTGGGTTTTAACGCCAATAGTGTATTTAACACTATTTGTGTTATTCCCATTCGAAAAGCCGCGATAATGTATTTTTATAATTCCTTTGGAATTATAGTCCTGGTAGAGGATAAGGGACTTTGCGTAATAAGGTTGCGCCGATAACAAGGATTGGGGTTCTAGAGGAAAATCCATGAGGCTGTCAATTTAATAGTAAATGACTGATACGCCAATAAGTGGAGAAGGAGGAATTTGGCCAGATATTGAAGAAATTGTAGCCATATTTGCGAGGTTGTCTATATCGCCTACACCCATGCCACCATTAGTGGTATCAGAGCAATCAGCTGACATTGAATTGAATCTCAGAAGCAGGAGAAGGAAAGTTAATATGGCTTTCAGAGTAGGAAAAGGATGAGGACGTGGTGGAAGAGGACGACCTGTTGCAAACACTAAAGTAATGGAAGTTGTGCAACAGATGCAAGCTAGATTGGATGTATTAACAACATGCAAAAATATAGATGATGGAGATGTTAGTGAACCTGAGGTTGAAGTTGCAAACGAGGAAGTTGTAGTAGTTACCCCTGAGATGAGATTCTTCTAGTCAGTGTTGAGATCCACAGCTAGGCCAAAGACCGAAGTTCCAATATATGAAGGAGGATTGAATCCAGAAGAATTGATAGACTGGATTAATGGCATGGAGAAATTTTTCGATTATGAAGAAACAGAAGATGAGAAGAAAGTCAAGTTTGTTGTCACTAGGTTAAAAGGCCATGCAGTGCTTTGGTGGGATGGTGTGCAGGCAGAAAGGAAGAGACTTGGCAAGCAACCAATCAAGAATTGGAGCAAGATGGTAGCAAAGCTAAGAGATAAGTTCTGCCAAGTAATTATCAACAAACCTTGTTCAGACAGATGCAGAATCTTAGACAGAGGTCTTTGACAGTGAAAGAATACACAGAGGAATTCTACAAGGTAAGCATAAGAGCTGGAGAAGCCTAGGATACAGATGAGAAGGTGGCTAGATATGTGAATGGCCTTAGGATGGACATTCAAGATGAGATAAGTCTACTGTCTCCTAAAACAGTAGAGGAAGCTTATCGGATAGCATTGAAAGCTGAAGAAAAACTCATAAGGAAGCAGTCTACCAAAGGGAGAGGTACTTTCCGAGGAAGGGGAAGTCAAGGTGGTAGAGGGAGATCTACAACACCTAAATATGGAGCTAGTAGCAGCTCAACCTAGCATGCACCCACAGGAGGTGATGCAAGAGGCAGAGGGAGTTTTTCTAGAGGAAGAGGAGGCAGAGGAAGAGGAAGAGAATTAAGATGTTACAGATGTAACCAACTGGGACAGAGAGCTTTTGAGTGCCCAAAGAATGCAGGAACATGACAGAGGAATGCAATTGTTGCTCTTGTTGAGGGAGAAGCACCAACAACAGCAGTGGCAGAAGAAGAAAATATACCAGAGAGAGGAGAATCTTTGGTAATTAATAAAGTTTCGCTCAAGCCAGCAAAGGAGATAGTTGAACCATCACAAAGAAAGACTTTATTCAGGACAGTGTGTAAAGTTCAAGGGAAATGTTGTCATATGATCATTGATACTGGTAGCACTGATAATTTGGTCTCTACATAAGTGGTGGAGAAATTGAAGCTGGAGACAATGAAACGTCCAACACCTTACAAGGTGTCATGGTTGCAAAAGGGACATCCACTATTAGTGAATGAACAGTGTGAAGTGGAATTTCAGGTGGGCAAGTATAAAGATAAAATTGTATGTGATGTGATGCCAATGGATGTGTGTCACATATTGCTTGGAAGACCTTGGCAATATGACAGAGGAGCCATGCATGATGGAAAAAGAAACACCTATAATTTTGGAAAGGATGGTGTCAATCATACGTTGCTACCTCTGTAAGAAGAAGATGTACCAGGAAAGCAGACTGATCCAAAAACTCTGTTACTAGGAGGAAAGGAATACTTGAAGTAGATTAAAGAGAATGAGGTAAATTTTGCTGTAATTTGCAAGCCCAAGGTAATAATGACTTCTATTAAAATTTCTAATTTACCCATTGAATTCAAGAAATGTTGGAGAAATATTGTGATATTATTGTTGATGATTTACCAAATGATTTGCCACCCATTAGAATAATTAGCCATCATATATATTTGATTCTTGGAGCAAGTCTACCTAACAAAGTAGCTTACAGAATGACTCCTACAGAAAATGAAGAAGTTAGGAAGTAGGTGCAAGAATTGCTCGACAAAGGGCTGATCAGAGAGAGCTTGAGTCCTTGCGCAGTACCAACAATGTTGAGTCCAAAGAAAGATGGAGGCTGGAGAATGTGTACAGATTCAAAAGCCATCAAGAAAATCACAATCATGTATAGATTTCCATTACCTAGAATTGAAGATTTAATGGATTGCTTGAGTGGAGCAAAATATTTTTCAAAACTAGATCTTAAAAGTGGGTATCATCACATAAGGATAAGAGAAGGGGATGAGTGGAACACTGCTTTTAAGAGAAATGAGGGATTTTATGAGTGGAGAGTAATGCCTTTTGGGTTGTCAAATGCACCAAGTACATTTATGAGACTCATGAATGAAGTTTTTAAATAATTTATTGGTAAATTTGTAATAGTATATCTGGATGATATATTAGTTTACAGCAGGTTTAAGGAGGAGCATATGAGGCATTTGAATTATGTTTTACAATTTAAGGCTCCAGCAGGAGAAATTATTGTTGAATGTGAAGAAGTGTTCATTCATGAAGGAAGAACCAATGTTCTTGGGTTTTGTAATTATGCTGAACGGTTGAAGATGCATCTGGAGAAGATCAAGGCAATCGTGTAGTGGCCTTCGCCCAAGAGTGTTTCTGAGGTAAGAAATTTTCATGGTCTTGCTAGCTTTTATAGAAAAATCATTAAGAATTTTAGTAAGATTATGCACCTATTATTGAGACCATAAAGAAGGGCAAACAACCATTTAGATGGGCTGCTGAAGCAGAAAACCG
>APFE030605563.1:56044-88466 GCA_000404065.3 Pinus taeda
ATAGTTTAAAATGGAAATAAACCCACTTTCGAAAACTCAAAAAAAAAACTTGTCCCCACAATCACACCTATAATAACACAAAAACACATATATTTCAAACCTCTAGGGTTATCAATCCATAATGCACATTATAATTCTTAAACTTATTTTTAGAAAGAAAATTGTGCTAATAAAATATAATTAATGTTAATAAGTATCCCATTACCATTGGTTGTTGACTAATTTTCTAACAACCTCTAACCATTGGGCCATTCCAAGTGAATAATAGAAATATCTTTTGTCATAGTACTCTAAGAGAAAACAATATTGAAAGGGAAAGAATTATAATATTGAAAGGGAAATGAGAAAATAATATTGAGGGGAAAAATTATAATATTGAAAGGGAAAGAATTACAATATTGAAAAGAAAATGAGAATCGGCTCTAATCATTAATTTCAAGTTTTCATTGAATGTAAAGGCTAATATCAATTTGTTATTGAATCTAGGAGTTGAACATGTATATATGTTAATGTTAAAGTTAAGAAGATTGTATTATAAATTATCACTTGTCTATATGAACGTAAAATATAATGTTTTTTTGTAAGTTGATACTATATTACATATAATTACATTGTTCATTTAGAAAAGATTTGAACCTGGAACTTCAGGGACCAAAACCCTCACTCACACAGTGATTGCAAACCAAAATACCTCACCTAGACTAATAGACTAATAATATGAAAAAAGCAAAGACTAATAGACTAATAATATGAAAAAAGCAAAAATAAATAAATAAATGGTTGTATTAATGTAAAAAGATAAAAAAGAGAGATTTTAAATAATATTATAGAATATCAGAAATATTGGCCCAAATGATGACAATGGAAACAAAAGTATAAATATTAGAGGTTTTGTCCAAATAAGCATGAACACACTTGAAAACAAGGCATTATCAAGTTATCTCGGTGGCTACTTAAAACAAGGATATTATCCCTTATTTGGGCAGGGGCATATTTGTTGGTTTTATAAATATATAAAAAGGTTGACCGTGGAAAAAAATTCAAAGTAATTATATTTAATTAAATTCAACATATAATTACATTGTAAGGCGTTTCCTCTGAGAAAGACATCCCTAAAATGTGACGTGTGCGATCCTCAGCCATTGATTCTGTGTGTTAGACGATTGGGGTGTTTTCTGCCGTTGGTTTAATCTTTTTTTTTTTCATAGAAAAATGTTATTTTTTCCACCAGCTGGAAGATAGAGAGGGAGGATCTGGCAATGGGCCATGAAAGGCCAGGCCTCCTGGCAATGAGACTCTTCACAGTGACTGAACCGAAACGTGTCTTCGCAGTAACGAAACGTGTCTTTCTTCTTGGTTTCGTGTCTTTCTCCCTGCCTGAGGGCAACGTAGCCAGCACAGCTTTGTGCTGTTATATCACTATTTATATCGTCTCCTTCACACATGGGATTTCCTCGCTGCCTTACTTTTCTTGCCTAATTCACTGCTCAGGTTCATACAACGCCTTGTGAAGTGATTACGGCCTTTGCCCAATAATTTTTTTGTATTTTTGTGAGCTCAGAATCATTGAATTTGAGGTTTCGAATATGTGGTGGCATTTCTTGATCGGTTTGAACAGTTGAATTCGTTTACATTTGCCTGCTGGTACGGAATTTAAATATTTTTCGCCTATGTTTGCCGCATTGCTCATTTGTTTTCAACTTTTAATGTTAGGAATAAATTTATTAATAGCTCGACAGTAAACTTTTGTAATAGCTCGACTGTAAACTTCCCTTGGAGTAATAGCACATAACTGTAAATTTACTTGTGGGCATCGTGTGTAGTGTTGTATGTTTGTTGATTAATTCTGTCCTGTTCTATCTTGCATGTGCGAGTGAACAGGATCCATGTAACTCAAAAATGATTATTGCAGGCAACTCCTAGAGACTAACTAATGCAACAACCTCTGTCAAACCAGAAGAAAATTACTCTATCCTATGTTATGAAATTTCCATATGAACCCTTAAGTAAATGTTTGATTGTCTTTTCTTCATAATGGAAACAAATGTGGCACGTTTGAGACGAAACCACCCCTATTCTCTATGCTTCCACGTTCGGTGTGGGTGCTTGGCTCATGATCAACAGAAAGTTGGATCGCCCTTCCCTTTTGGCACAAAACTGCTCTAGAGTCACCAATGTAGTCACTGTTCTTTTGCTTCACAATTGTCTCCTTTTTAGTTAAAGATAAATACCTTTATTTCTTAGAGGATCACGACTCTATATTGTTCTTAACCTAAAAGAAAAGAAACTCTAGCCCACAGGAAGTGTATCCATTACATTCATTGCAACGATCATAGAGTTCTGCATGTTGGTTTTGTTTCATCATCTTATTCTAAATGTAAAATGCGATTCTCCATTTTCCTTTTTCCACTCTGGCAATTTGATTTTAAGGTTTTCTGCTGGCAAACGTCAGGGACCAAACATAACTCCATGCTTATTATGCACCCATCATCTTACTGTACCTTTGGAATAATTGTTAGAGTAGCTTCCACGGAAAGTTTCTGATTTCACTCTCTGTTAGGCATATTCACCAAAGCTTATTCTCTAGTCAATAGTGTGATAGCTTGAAATAGGATTTTGTAATCCTACCGAAATCTTTTGGTAAATTTTGCTATAAGGATTGAAATTTTGCAAGACCTATTTTTACTTCTGTTATGTCAGCTTGATGAATTTGATCAGTGGGAGAAGCTTATGTTTGCTTCCCGGGTTGCTTTTCCGATTGGAGTTAAAATTTGATGATATATATTTGTTTTTTCATATACATGACTGTTAATTTTATAATTATGATTAAACAAGAGATGTTCATATGGTTTAGTACCACGCTTATGATTTTAAAAATTCTGAAATTCTCTACTAATGAAGCATGAGTGACTAATTAAATTTGTTGGCAATTGATGAACAATATCTGAAAACAAAAATGGCTGAGAATATAATTGGGCATCCTCAAGGGAAGATTCCATGTAATAAGGAGAAACAAATATTTGCTTTATCTTGAGTGAATTCAATTAAACCTACGTATTTACAAACCACTATTAAAGTTTAAGATGGTTAAATATTTACAAATCAAATTTAGGGTTTAATTTATTTTTTAACCTGACCCTGTTGACCTTTGATTTTTTTAAATCATATAATAAATTTATTAATTTTAAAATAATAATAGAAGATTAATTGATTGCATGCAGAGTTTCTGATTTTCAGGCTTCATAAAGATTTTAATGTTAGGAATAAATTTATTAATGTTAAAATAATAACATAGGATTAATTGATTGCTGGTAGGTTTTCTGATTTTCAGCTTAGAATAGATAGTTACATCGAAGTTTGCTCTTCTTGGACGATCTGTTGAGGAATGTGAAGTTTTTGTAAACTCAAAACATATATTGCTCTTCGCCTCTGAACAACTTTAATCTCGTAAAATTGGGATTTAAAATTGGTTTACATACTCCGATTGGAGTTAAAATTTGATGATATATATTTGTTTATTCAGATACATGACTGTTAAATTTATAATTATGATTAAACAAGAGATGTTCATATGGTTTAATACCACGCTTATGATTTTAAAAATTTTGAAATTCCCTACGAATGAAGCATGAGTGACTAAATAAATTTGTTGGCAATTGATGAACAATATCTGAAAACAAAACTGGCTGAGAACATAATTGGGCATCCTCAAGGGAAGATTCCATGTAATAAGGAGAAACAAATATTTGCTTTATCTTGAGTGAATTCAATTAAACCTACGTATTTACAAACCACTATTAAAGTTTAAGATGGTTAAATATTTACAAATCAAATTTAGGGTTTAATTTATTTTTTAACCTGATCCTGTTGACCTTTGATTTTTTAAATCATATAATAAATTTATTAATTTTAAAATAATAATAGAAGATTAATTGATTGCAGGCAGAGTTTCTGATTTTCAGGCTTCGTAAAGATTTTAATGTTAGGAATAAATTTATTAATGTTAAAAGAATAACATAGGATTAATTGATTGCTGGTAGGTTTTCTAATTTTCAGCTTAGAATAGATAGTTACATCGAAGTTTGCTCTTCTTGGACGATCTGTTGAGGAATGTGAAGTTTTTGTAAACTCAAAACATATATTGCTCTTACGAGCTGGGGGGATAATCCAAGTGCACGCATACACGCCTTGCTAGGGAAAAATTTAGGGTTCAGGTTTCTCGGGAATGATTTATCCGTGACCCGTCGGATCGAACTTTGCAAAACCATCAAGGTTGTCAGAACGAAGGTATGGAGGGTTAAACTGCATTAGAAAATGGTGGTGTCTAAGCATCCTGTGGTAGATTCATAAATGCCCCTGAAGAAGTTGCTGCATTTGAAACAAGTGTTCCAGAACCAATGACCTCTGTGCTCTGCAAAGACATTTAATATTTAATATTTGGAGTAGTTTTTTAAATGTTATATTTTAGAGTTTTTGGTGGATTTCTGATTTGGCAAAGAAATGTGTGGCCAAATTTTGATTTGTATTGTTCACATTAATTTTTTAATTACATATTTAGATTCTACAACATCAAAAACTACTAAACACTCAGATTGTAAAAAAATCACTTATCAAACATGTAAGTTCAATAAATCTGTAATTTCAATAAATCTTTTCAAATTTTAAACAATTTTAGAAGATACAGACACAAATTTCCTAAACAGTGTTTTTTAGATTAGCATAGGGTCATCTTCCTGTCAAATTTATAGGATATAGAAATGTTAAACCAACCTACACTTTGAATAAAACTGAAAAACTATAAAAACACTAGATGAAAACCTGAAAACCTCTAATTATTTAAAAGATTAAAAATAAGATGAATCTATATGAAATAGTGCTGGATTATATTGAAATTGTATGAAAAAATCATCTAAATTGTTGATTTTAATGTGTTTTTTTTGAGTATTTCTTGTCAATTTTTCTCTGATCATGTCAACCATTCTTGAGGTTGCTTTAAAACATTAGGCCAAAGTCAATTGTACAGAGATAACTGCGCTGAAATAGGTGACGAGCCATCCATAAAATTTCTGGCATTTCATTAACAGGGTTGACATAGTTGTTTAAAAAGGGTGATTGAAAATCGTGATACATCATGAGATGTTATTCAAATGTATTTGTTAGTTGGACTGGTCACCACAGTAAAATTCAAAAAACCGATAAAAGTTTCTTCCGCATTATTGCATCATCTTCTAAGCTTTATACAAAAGAACACGATATACTGAATTTATTTTAACTAAATTTTGTTGTATTTAAATTCTTATTAATGGTATTTAACTTAATTTGTTTTTGAATGATTTCTTTATTGATGTTGTTTAGTTACATTTAATTTTTCAAATTATTTTCAAATTAAATATTTAATATGTTATTTAAGTTCTGCACTATATTTATTAATGGTACAACGATGTATGATATATTTTTTTAATTAAAATAATATAATGTACAAAGGAAAATGTTTGAATTTATATAATATAAAGTGATAATGCTCTTAAATTTAAATATTTATGATAAAATTAAATTGTAACGTAAATATTCTTTAAGATTGCTTTTGAATATATATTTTATTAATCACACTCCCACTCACACTCAGATATATTCTTTTCTTATGAGACCAAGAAGATCAATTTCTTATATTTCTTCACTTCTTATGTTAAATCTATTGTTTACTGCAACTTTGTGATTGATATCAAGCAGGGCACAAATCTTTGAATGGAATGTTCGTAGATTTATTAGTCCATTTTTTTGCATTTCAATAATGGGTTCGTGTTTGGAACAAAAATAATGGGTTCCAGTATGTAACAAATAATGAAAGGATGTTCTTTTGGTGAATTGGCATCACTAACTGGAGAATTGGGTGAAGTCATTGGGATTTGTTCTTTGCTCTGGGCCTCATTTTGCAGCTTTGGCATTTTTGCAATTGTGCTTACATTGCCAATGAGAGATTTGACGCCCCTTGATTGTCTCACTATGTTTTCCATTCATTCCAAGCGCTGACAGTAAGAGGAAAGAACAACTTGCTTGAAAGCAAAAAGTGTTTTTCATATATTTAACATTATGTATATTATAGAAGTAAAAAGATGAATCTTTTATCATATTGTTCAAGTTCCTTTGGAGACGATGCTTAATAGTAAGTGGGTATTATGGTATGCATCTTTATTTGCTAGGACACCCACATTAGCCTAGGATTTTATAACATAAAAAAACCTTTGAATCTCTACAGAACCTTCCTCATGAGGATTAGCTTGTGTGGATTATATTGGGGATTTTCCCCGCTTAGACTATTAATTTTCATAGCACTGTGCAGCTTATGTTGGTTACTCACGCAGCAATGTTAAAATACAGGTACTTTGCCTTGGTCTACTTTGTTTTGCCATTTGGCGATTCAAATTTTAGTGCTGAAGGACATTTCTGGATATTTCTTGTATTGCTTCATCTCCGGTAACAGCCTTAATCTCCTTTCCGAGTTTTTGCTTCATTTCTATTCCATCCATGGACCATGCTAGAGAATCCTCTTCCATCAATTGTGCAGTAGCCACTGAGCAGCTACAGGGTCTTATAAATTTGATTCAAAATTATTTCCCGATTGAAATGATTTAGTTATAAATATGCTTTATTGATAATTTAAACTTTTTTCCTTTGTGTTAGACTAATGCAGAGTGGTGCCATCATGACTGTCTTATTTCTAGTGAACAAACTCTAGAAAATCTTAGATACAAACTTCAATAGCTTTGCTTATGTTTGTCAGAATTCTGGAATAGCCATATCCCTGTATTGATATTATATTCCACTTGGCATTTTTTTTGTCATCCACACACTAAGAAAGCGGAAAACAAATACATGCATGTACATTTACATTTAGAATGCATGCGGAAATTGATTTAGGCCTTAACGTGTGCTCTCTGCTCTATGTTGAAACAATTTCACTTCTCTTTCCTTAGTAGCTAGGATTTTCAATGCAAAAAGAAAGTAGATGTATGTTTATCATCTTAGATTGCATATTTAGGAATTGTATATGTACATCACGCGATCAGCCTTAAAGGCAAACTTCTTAAGAAAGATCAACTGTAAAATACATTTCAATAAACATAACAACTCTTTGGAACCTAACACACACCATTTAGAAGTCTAGGCTAGAGACGTATTCCGGCATCGTAAAGCCTGGTAACTATCACTTTCATCGTAGGTTGGGTGATTCCTCCTCTTTGAAACGACAAGTGCCAGTACGGACTTGTGCTCCCACGTACCGTCGAGTATATATTGGGAGACCACAAGTAGGCTATATCCTTTATCCTTAGGAAGCCATGTCTCCACCACTAATCGATCGCAATGCAGTACTGAACACAGCATTCGGGAAGATTGACTGACGTACCCTTAAAAAGTATTCTGGAGTTTGGCGATTTGGTTTGGAATCCCACTGTCTAGAAATATCCAGAGTAGTCCACTTTTGTTCATTTATCGGAGCTCCTTAAAAAAAGGACCAATCATGAGCACTTGTCACTTCAGGCTCATTAAAAAATCGAAGGCGACTAGAGTCATCTTTAGCTTTTTCTCGACTCTTAAAAATTGAAAAAGAAAATTGTGTCAAAGCGTCATAAAATTTATTTAAATCGGAATAACCTCATTGTTCCCTCATTGCTCTTAGGGTGAGAAAATGGAGCCCACCAGTCAAGGATTTCCCCTTGGGGGAATCCTACTCCCTTTTCCTCTAGGAGAGATGTTGTTGCACCTCTTATGGCTACATTGTCCCTTGCAGGGCTTGCAAATGGCCTGCCAGTATGGCTTTTCTCAACCTATGTCATTCAAAACACCGTGACTCTTGAACAAACAACTCAGCAGCCAAATGATACTAGACTTACCCAAATCGGAGGCGACTAGAGTCATCTTTAGTTTTTTCTTGACTCTTAAAAATTGAAAAAGCAAGTTGTGTCAAAGCGTCATAAATTTTATTCAAATCGGAATAACATCACTGCTCCCTCATTGGTTTCAGGTTGAGAAAATGGAGTCCACCAATCAAGGATTTCCCCTTGGGGGAATCTTACTCCCTTTTCCTCTATGGGGAGATGTTGGTGTACCTCATATGGCTACATTGCCCCTTCCAGGGCTTGTAATTCGCCTGTCGGTATGGCTTTTCTCGTCCTCTACCGTTCAAAACACCGTGATTCTTGGGCCATCAAATCAGCAACCAAATGATACTAGAGTTACCCCCAAACCTTCTACTTCGTTTGTTCCTCCCTCTCCTTCTTCCTCTTCACTTGGTGGAACTATGCTTCAAAAAAAATGGTCATATAGAAGTTGTTCTAATAAATGTCTTTCTTCATTATGTTTACAAGCTTGGATGCCCACTCATTTAGAAAAAAAATTGAACATGTTTCTTTCCCTTTGCCCTTTAATTCATATTTTTTCCAAGTAATGCTGTAGGAATGTAATGAATTTTAAACATCTTACGCGGAGAAAACAACTTTTTGGCATTTTGTTTTGCACCAGAAAATGACAACAAACCTTACTGAAAATGCAATTCCCTCAATGTTATCTGGATCAACTCATCTTCAACCATACCTACAAATTGTTGAACTTGAACCAATACAATCAATGCAAAAATCAACTCCGCGATATCGTACTGCAATGTCAGACGAAACACATAAGAAACACATCATGCTTCCAAAAGATTTCAATGATCTCGTAGCAACAGGCTTGCTACAAAAGGGTTCTGTTATAAATGTTAAAAGTTGGGCTACCTCAGCTATCGGTCCATCAACGTAAGTTTGTTATGAATTTCCTATTTCAAAATTTTGCATTTTTTATTTATACCACAACCGCTCCTAACAGTTATTCCTATGACCCTCAATTGTCGTGTAAGTCTATAAAACTAATAGACTTTGAAATATCTACTTCATTTGCACCCTTAATTGGCAATCCAAAAACTATGAGTATCCCCATCACATCTGATGAAAACACTCCATCCTCATCAGACCCGCAACCTTTATCAAAAAGACACTGCCCTCTTCCAACTACTCCAACTATGTCCGTTCTGTCAATTTAAATTCCCATCAAATCATTAAACCCTTACCACTCAAATTGGTGCATAAAATGATACGTCCAAAGGAAAACAACTCTTCGGCA
Organism: Pinus taeda; assembly: GCA_000404065.3. Classification (NCBI taxonomy): domain Eukaryota; kingdom Viridiplantae; phylum Streptophyta; class Pinopsida; order Pinales; family Pinaceae; genus Pinus; species Pinus taeda. The sequence goes on from APFE030605563.1 coordinate 65,201, forward strand.
ATTTCAGAATCAATATGGACCTGGTAGAGTGTTTGGTTTCGACCTGTTCGATATAGAGGGTGGAGAAATACATATTACATGTTTCAACAATGTCGCAGATTATTTTTTCGACAAAATCCAAAATGAAAATGTCTACATTGTCTCTAAAGGAAATGTAAAAATGGCTAATAAGCAATACAACCACTTGAACAATGACTAGGAAATTTTGTTGAATGCAACATCCACCATATAACATGTTGCCAACGAAAAAAAACATAATCCAATAGTGCGATTCAATATAAAATCAATTAATGATATCAGAACAACAAACGTCAACTCCATTGTTGATATTCTCGGTGTTGTCACGAACATTTCCGGTGTATGCACCATACGTAGAAAAGATGGCTCTGAAGTCAATAAACGAACAGTACAGCTTCGCGACATGTCAGGGTATAGCATAGATGTAATCTTTTGGGGAGATAATTTTAATGTCGTGTCACAGGAAATCTCCTCCCTATGTGCTACAGAAAATAACCCCATCATTGCAATCAAATCTTCGCGCGTTGGAGAATTTAATGGAAAAAATATCGGCACTACAACGAGATCCATTATTCTTGTAGATCCTAACATTGAAGAGGCCCATGCGCTAAGGTCGTGGTTTAAAAAAGAAGGTTCGGCTGTAGCTTCTACATCTTTGACAAGAAGATCTCCTTTCGACCACCACCAGAAAAAAATAACAATTTCTGACATTTACAATATGGATTCCTTAGAGAAACCAACATTTTTCCAATTAAAGGGCACAATAACAAAAATTGGGATGGATAGTTTTTACTACATTTCTTGCCCGTCAATCGTTGGCGGGAAAAAATGCATGAAAAAAGTTTATTCCACAAAATACAGGGATGTGGTTCAGTCCAAAATGAAACGTTGAAGTACGCGACTGTGATTACAGATACTTATTGAAAATCGACATACAAGATCACACTGGTGAATTGGCTTCAACTGTTGCTTTCGAAGACGCGGGATCTACAATTCTTGGAAATAATGCCAAAGTCTTCTATTTATTATCTTTAGATCCAGAACTGAGCAAGGAAATTGTCTCTAGAGCTCTATGGACAGATCATATCTTCACATTGTCGATGAAGACATAAACTTTTAAAGAAGTTCCACGCTTGAAATGCGTTATCATAAAAGAAGAAAAGCTGCATTTCACGACAGAATGCAACAACATCCTTCGAGAAATTCAGAACATCTCGACATTGTAGATAAATATTTCAAAATGTATTCCTTGCTTTTTGGCAATTCCTATTGTCCAATTTTATAAATACAACTTTACAAGATATATTGTTGCATGCCTTCTTATGAAATTTTCTTATATACCATTGAAATGAGTATTTTTTCTCCATTGTACCTACCATTATGTGAGTAGACAAATTCACATTTTTCCCTTTCATCAGCTTTACACATGAAACTACCTACATGTATACAGAAAAAATACTAATATGTTGTTTCAAAAACATTACTCAAATAAAAAATTTCACATGGAACTATTCAGAGCTTGGATTTTTTTCCCTTCTTTTGCTTTCTATTGTGTTTTTTACCCTTCTTTCGCTTTCCTACAATAGCATGGTTGTTGTCTCCAATTAACATTCTTCTTTTCCCCTCTCTTGCTTATAGGTACCATAAATTTTGTGAATGGCTTCTTCTTCTAATAATGAACGTGATCGAAGATACTATGCAACAAATAAAGAACGAATAAACGCACGGCGTCGTGAACTTTACCAAGCAAGAAAAGATATCAGGGAATGTCAAAAAAACAAAAAACAGAAGGAAAACCAACCTTCCTCGTCTGAAATGGCCCACCCTGAAAACAATCCTCCCTTGCAATTATCAGACTCTTTATCTTCTCAGCAAACCTCTCAAACAAATACATCTGTTACTCATTGCCCTAACCCCTCCTTCGCACATGCTTTCAACAACATTTATACTAATCAAGCACATCGAAATTTTCGTGCAAAGATTGATAATCTTCCACCTAAATGCCCATGCTCCATTTGTCTTGAATCATATCCGGGAATACATATCCACAATTCCAACCACCTGTATTGCTACTCCAGATGCGTCTCTGAAACAAAGGGTCATCGCTTCTCATTATCAAACAACATGGACCCTGGTCCTCAACCAGCTACCCTTGCATCTCTTTCACAGATAGAAGAAATGCTCATTGCTAGGGTTAACCCTATACTTCAAGTAACACATGCGCATGGTGGGTAGTATAAATATAGTGGCCACACAATTTGTTTTCCTCAAGACATTACAAAAATCGCAAACATGTTGCCACAACGTGTTGAACACTTGGACATCCTAATTGTCACGCGTCAAAGTAGTGACGATAAGGCTTATGATTTCATTGTCAGTAGGCATCGCGTTCTCGTTGCATTAGAATACAAATTGGCAAATGACCCATACTATAAGAATGTTCGTATTGATACCAATGCACTGGCATCCTTACCAGCAATCCCCACCGATGTCTCCTCCTCCCTTCACCATTCCAGTACTACAGAAACCGTTGTCCACCTTCCACTTGAACCCCCCCCACGAGCTCACCGAAGATTTCACAGACCCATCCGTAGACCAAACATCATCATTTGTCCCCATTATGCCTGATACAAATACAGAAATCCAAGAAATCCGCCATTATTTGCATGCTTACAACCACTAATCTGATACTACAATTGAGTGGCCAACAATTGGTTTATCACCAGTCAATGAATACAACACAGAAGGTCTACTCTCTATGGCTTTCCCTACCCTTTTCCCGACAGGAGCTGCAATGCCGAATCAGCCAAGAATGAAAGTAGTGCAGTTACATGAATATGCACTTCATCTCATACGTTACTACGATAACAGATTTGGAAAGCACCCACGCTTTCGTTATTACATATATAATCTCATGATGCGGCATCGCAGTCAAGCAACCGCATCGATTTTTGTGAAAAAGAACATCACAGATAACTTTCTGATATCTATTCAGGATCTAAACATCCACTTAGAACAATTTCCAGATGAGCAGTTGGCAGAGCAAGTCATGCGATTCGGTAACTCTTTACATGGAACAAGGTCATTTTGGCACAAAGCTAAAAATGAACTAATGGACATGATATCTCAACTCGGTTGCCCAACATTCTTCTTCACATTGAGTGCAGCTGATACAAAATGGCCTGATCTTCATGCAATCATGCCTGGATGTCTTCCTTCTGATATTGAAAAACAACAAAAGTGGAGAAATGATAACATTATCGCTAACCCACATTTAACATCACTGTATATGCACCATAGATTCACAGCATTTTGTGAGATTATCTTCGAGAAACACTTGAATACAAAAGATTACTGGTACAGATACACATTCTATCGCATTTTTTTTTCTCCGAGAACTCTAAACAACATTCCTCACCTATTGCAAAATTAACTTACAAGCATACTTGATAGGTATGAATGGCAACATAGGGGATCTGCGCACATCCACGGTTTCCTTTGGATAGAAAATGCACCTGATATGGAAAACCTCAACTGGGAAGACACAGAAGCAGTAGATATTGCAAGGCAGTTCTTCGACAAATATATTTCTGCTTGGAACCCTCGTGCTCCTTCGACTTCAACCCAACCAAATGCTTGGACAGTTCCCAAAGACCCTTGTCTATTGTCCACACATCAAATATTCAAAACCAATCCTTCCAGTGACTATGAACAACTCGTCAATTGTGTTGAATGTCACACAAAATGCTTGGAAAGCACGTGCCTAAGAAGAAAAGGACCCTCACTCCAATGTCGTTATAAAGCACCGTGGGAATTACATCCAAAATCGGCCTTATTCATTGATTCCAATGGCCAAAAAACATACACCCCTGCTCGCAAGGACGATCGACTCAATAGCCATAACCCTACCATCCTATCTATTTGGCATGCAAATGTTGACTGCCAACCAGTACTCTCCATACACGCTGTACAAAAATATATCGCCAAATATGCATCCAAAGCAGAAAAAAATCTGAAAGCTTCCACCACATGATACATACAATTGTACTGGCTTCACCCACTGCTGACCCAGCAACATCCGCATTTCGAAATTTCTTGCAGAAACCCTTGTTGATCATGACATTGGAGCACAGGAAACCTGCCATATGCTGCAAAAATTGCCATTGACATTATGTAGCCAACCATTCGTTTCTTTAAATGTAAGCCAGAAAATTCTTCTGCACCTTCCGCAAATGAACACCGCCTCCACTACATCCCCACACATCATAGATACATATATCCAGCGCCCTTCTACCCTAGAGGCCACATCGCCAATAGAATTGGCAAGGTCCTGGTCATATGATCCTCGTCGCAAAACAAACAAATGGAAACAAAGGCCTACAAAAGCAATTGTTCGGGTCATACCACGTTACTCCTCCATACCATCCACAACAGAACCTTGCTACGCTGAATTTTGCAGGGTTGAACTTATGCTATACAAACCTTTTCGCCATATCGTACAAGATAGAGGAGATTCTGCTGCAGAATTCATTTCAAATTGGGAAACATTTCGTCCATTCTACAATCCTTGGCATCAACACTGCACACTATCTGATATTGAATCTGTCACAAATGATACCTCAGCTATAAATGAAGCCAATGCAACAGACACCATGGAAATAAATGAATGGGAATTACTTTCCCAATTACACCCAACAAATGAGCTTCTCATAAATGACCTTGACATGCTTGGTCTTCATGGCTTTGATGACACCCATAACTGGAATCATACCACTATCCCATTGGATCTACAAAATAATGCAATACAATTCATTGACAATAGCCGCTCCATCCACCGCATTCTTCAAACACATCAACATATCCTGGCGACCCTTACTACATTATCTCCAATGCAAAGAAAAGCTCTAAATATTGTTTCTAATCATTTTGCTAGGAAGGATTATTTACCCGCTCTCAGAATGATAATACAAGGCACTGCTGGTACAGGGAAATCCATCCTCATTAATTGCATCAAAGATATGCTCATAGGCCTAGCAAGCCCAGAACCTTCGTCGATCATGCTCCTCGCCCCTACAGGGGTTGCTGCTTTCAACATACAAGCATTGACAATCCATTCTTCTTTGCACCTTCCTCTAAAGGATCTTATGCCCTTAGAAGGTAATGCTCTTGCAAAATTCCAAGAAGAACTCAGGCATATAAGATACATACTAATCGATGAAATGAGCTTCATTGGGCCAAAGCTTCTCAGCCATATTGATGAACGTCTTCGGGAAGCATTTCCCCACCAAAGAAACACTCCTTTCGGTTGTTGTTCCATAATATTGGTTGGTGATCTCAATCAGCTGCCACCCGTCAAAGACATACCTCTATATGCAGGGACGAGCCACGGAAGCGCACTGTGGAACACCTTCAACACAGTCATCACATTAGACACGATATTTCGTCAACAAGGCGACGACATCGCACAGGTTACTTTCAGGAACATTCCCCAGAACATTAGAGATGCAAATTCAACAATCGACGACTACAACATACTCATGTTGCGCACAGATTCCTTTTTGACAGAAGAAGAAATATGTTCATTCCAGGATTCCATGCATCTATTTCCAACAAATGCTCAAACAATGGTCCATAATAAGCAAATGATGAAATCTCTAAACACTCCAATTGCAAGATCCATTGCTGAAGATGAAAACACATATTCCAGTATTTCCTCTGAAGACGAGCAACTTGAGCGAATTGTGTTGCTATGCAATGGCGAAAAAGTTATGTTGACTTCCAACCTTTGGGTTTCAGCCGGACTTGTTAATGGTTCCCTCAGAAAAATTGTAACCATCTTTTACAAAGAATCAACTGCACCACCACAAATTCTAGCATTTGTTGTCGTAGATTTTCCCAAATACATTGGGCCTCCTTGGGATGAAAGAAACCCCACTCACTTGCCTATTCCAGCAGTAAAAAGAAATGGACGTGCACAAATTCCATTGAAGATGGCTTGGGCTTTAACAATACATAAATCTCAAGGTATGACACTTCCAAAAGCAACAATTGACTTTGGAAAAACAGAACGTCAAGGTCTCACATTCACAGCTCTTTCAAGAGTGCCTTCTCTACAAGATCTTCGAATTAACCCCGCATTCAGTTTCGATCGTTATAGTAAAATGAGGGACAACAAAAACATTGCTCGCAGAAAACACGCGGAAGACATTCTTCGTTCAATGCCGCCTCCAGATAATCTGCTCCAACCCATACTTTGACATCAACAAAAGGTTTCCTCCACTTAGTTACCTCATTCTATTTCATCGCGTGCTTTTCATATCTTTCAACAACAACCAACTTTAATCAATATTAATAAATGAACAAATATTAGAATGTCTTTGTATTATCTATACATCTCATTCTAACCTTTTCTTTCTTTTGCAACATGCCACATGGACTCAGAAATAGCCTACCTGCACAACGACAAATAGCCTGTCAAGCAAAAAAAAAATGCATCTCCAGCTACGCATTAACCTCCAAATGGTGTTCAACCTACCGTTATTCACCATGCATCTTCCACTAACAATATATAAATCCCCATAGCAAAGGTATCTTCATTTTCCATTAGTTCCAGCTTAATTTTAACCCAACTCGCCTGCAAAGTATTACTGATAAATTTCCGCAGCTGGTTTGCATATTCCTAATTCTAGCAAAACATACATTTTGCAGGTCCATTACTACTTGTTCACGTCTTCGCTGCCTCCACCATGTTTTCATACAACTTCAAGTATGGAATGACAAGAACAATGTTCTTTATGCTATTATATTCCTTCTCGAACCTCTTTTGTTACAATTCACTGTTTGTATTTTCCATTTCAAACTTAAAAAATGGTGTTTCAAGATCAAATACCGTTTCATGGTTTGTATCCTCACAACTATTTGTGTTTTTCGTTTCAAACTTGAAAAAAGGATGTTACAATACACTATTTGTATTTTCCATTTCACACTTAGAAAAGGATGTTTCAACATCAAATACCATTTTGATATTTTATGTCCTCGCACCTATTTGTGTTTTCCTTTTGAAACTTAAAAATGGATGTTTCAAGATCAATACCATTTTGATAGTTTATATCCTCACACCCAGTTCATTGTCAATGGGTTTTAACATATTCTATTGACAAAATCAATTGACTTTAATTAATATAATACATGTTTTCGATATATCTTCATACTAATTTAGTTTCCCATTTGAATAATGATTTCTTAAGTAGCCCTTTCCAAATCAATATGGATGCCCGGTTGTTGTTCGCATTGATTCATTCATTTATCTTCACCTTTAACTCCACAATTTTTACCAACTACAAACAAAGGTCTCTAAACAGGTTCAATGCATATTTGCAGCTACTTGCATTCCTTTTCAATAGTTTTTGGCATGGCTTCCTCAAATTAAAACTCGGCATCATCGACCCTTGCTTTATAAAAAAACCCGCATAAGTCTATTCACATTTCAATATTCTTCCACACACTATGCCTTACGACGTTTCCTTTGCATCGTTCGCTGCAAATGCTAGTTTATTTTTTCTGATAAATTTATTATTGGAATTCCTTTTCTGCTTTTAAAATATTATGCTAATTATTGTTTCGGTAATTTGTTTTAGTTGAAAATGTTTTCTCTTGAAAACCTTGAAATACTCATAAGACCATTTTTTAAACACTATGTGAGCACACTTTTAAAATCCAGAATACTTTATACCTTTAGAATCCACCAAAAATAGTTTATACCTTTAGAATCCACCAAATAGTTTATGAGGCATTCTAGGAATTTCACTTTTTGAATTATCTCAGTAATTTATTAGGAAATTCACTTTTTGAATTAACTAATTGGGACTTTGTTGGACTTCCTCAAAGTTTTCTTTTTAAATTTATTTTATTTGATATAATTATTTGACATTTTGGAAAATAAAACTTATTATTTTAAATTTTCCTAATAATTTATTTTGGGTATTTTTGAAGATTATCTTTTCAATGTTTAACAATAATAAATAATAGTCAACTATGTTCAATTATAGTTAACTATGTTGAACTTTGTTTACTTTTGTCTAATTATAATTAGTCATAGTCAACTATGTTCAATTATAAAGTTAACGATATTCAATTTTTTGCTTTTGTCAAACTATGATTAACCATAGTCAACATGACCACGTAAAAGCAATAATGCCTAACCATGATTGAAAATTCGTCAAATAGTCAATGATAATCATTCATAGACAACACTGTGGCAAATTTAATGTAACGTGCACTACATGATCACCATAATCAATCACTTGTTGACCATAATCCACCATTAATTTACCATATTTACCCATAGTAAATCGAAGTCAATTATACTTTAGTTATTCACTCCATACATATTGATCATCAACTAGCACAATTACATTATTAAAGTAGTTGATATAAATTAACCAACCTTGAGCCATTAATTTTAAAAAATAAAAACTAACATATATCTCAACCACTTTATATTAATATAATTGTATTAATTAGAAATCATCTTAAAAACCATTTAAAATTAACATCCAAAAACCCTTTAATGGTTATTCAGGATGCCATCAATTTTTCCTTCTCTTTTCTTTTACTGTTGGAATAACTATGATATATAGCCTCGTCCTATACTAGTGCACCGAAGGCTAATCGTTAGCTAAATTTGTCTCCAAAAGCTTTTGAAAAGTCCTTCTCTCCCATATAGTTGTATAGCCTATTTATAATCAGAGGTCCTCCTTTAAGTTGACTTTTTGAAGGTAGGGATGGATGATATTTTAGTAACATTTGGCTGAATGAAGCTTTACAACAATAAAATTTGCACAGATTGTTAACCCAAGGACTTTGAAAGCATGAATATGTCCTTGGAGCATGCATATATTACAAAGGAACTCACCCAAAAGCACTAGGAAATCTTGTTAAATGCATTGAAACTATTCTGATTTAGTTGAGATGGAGGACGATGAGAAACGTGAAATTATTGCAGATGACATATGCATAGTTGTTTTACGTGGATCGTTTCTTGTAACTATTGGAAGAATGGCAATGACTTCATGTAACTACCATAGACTTATTCATTGGATCTGAATCAAACAATCTTCATTCACCAAAGTTTGAATAGTTTTCAAATATGCAAAGTATGGCATGCTCTTGCCTAAAAAGACCTAAAAGCTATATATAGGTGAAATATTATTAGGTTCATGCAACGCAACATTTGGTAAAGTTCAAAGCTTGTCATATATTAAATTCAGAGATCTGATCCATAAATAGTTCTTGTATGAGGAATGTTTTCCCATTAAAATAGTCCATATCATCTTTTTTTGGTGGAAAGTTTATAGGAAAAAGGTCTACCCTAAACAATATCCTTTGCAACATAGGCAAAGCCATGATTTTTTCAGGAATTGGAAGCTGTTGAAAGATCAAGAGTAGCAAAGTTCAAGAATACAATCAAACTATAAAATACCCAATGGAAAGCTTAACGTTATATGCCTCAAAACATCCAAAGCATAAAATATCTAACTCAAAGTTTAACATTATATGTCTATTTTTTTCCCCTTATATTTTGTCAAATATCCATTTATTTTTGTGCATTTTCTAAAGATTAATGACATGTTCAAAGCCATTGATGATGAAAACACATTCCCAATTAATGGAACTTTCAAGCCCACAGGTTGTGAAACACATTCCATGAGATATTTATGTAGGAGCAAAGAAAAAACGACAACATTTAAAAAAGGATATGTTACCCAATTTGAAATACCCCGATAAGTTTTGTCGAAAAGGGATTTAAGGTAGCAACCATTTGTTCGCAAATATGCATGATGGACCTAAGTTCCGAAATAAGGTTTTGATATGTGTTTTTTCTAATAAATGGATTATATGATATGTCAGTCTCCAATAAACTACAACCACTTTATCAAAGGACACATTTGCTTAAAATCCATTATTTGGAAAAATATAGCCACTAATAAATAATAACGAAGATCTTGGTCCCGAGGGCTATGTTTTATTCACTAATTTAAGATGTTTAAAACAAAGACTTATTACAAAGTTTATTAACAACCAATTGAATACCTTCTTGGATCCTCAAATACGTTCGACTCTCCTCCAGATCTCGACACCACGCTAATTTCGCTCGCCATTCTCTGCAGCCCTCGAAGGATTTTTTCCATTGATCTGGGCGAACTTGAAGCCTTCAACATCACTGCATCTTGCTTCCGCTGTCATCCATTCCCTGAGACCCCCATGGCCAAAGGGTGAAATTCTTATTAATCAATGTTAATACAACAATCGGGTCTGGATATCGGAAATTGGAGCAAATCACAGGTCAAAGGTAATCACATATCAGAACAGATGCCTTCAAGGATATCGAAGAACCTACAAGATTAGCATATCGCAATATCAGAGTATAGGCCTATATCGAATATCGGAGATTGAAAACTAAGCACACAAGCTTCCCGCAAAACCTATGAAAACAAACTTTTTAATTATTATAATAGCAGCCCAGAAGGAAATGACAAGTGGCAGACACATAGTGGAATCAGAGATTTGCTTATCGCAATATTCAAACTGAAACAACACAAAACATTTGTGATATGGGTACCTTCGATGTGGAACGGATGCAATAACATAACTAACTCATTTTAATAATTGTATTGGGTCCATAATATCAGAGGTTTTGATATCAAAGATAATCGCAACATGACACACTTTGAAGACTTGCAATATAGTAAAGCTCTGATATGGCGGACGCATCCGTATTATCAGCAATTGTAAATGATGGCACATAACGAAAGTTCCGATAAACGGATGTGATCTTAGATTAAATCTAATATTATAATTATATCAGGTCTGAAAGTGAATCGACAATCGGCGATTTGATATTGAAGGTTCCATTCAAAAGTCTTGATATCAAGCCGGATGTGAAATTCTTATTAATCAATGCTAATACACCATATCGGGTCCAGATATCGAAGATTAGAGCAAATCGAAGGTTGGAGGTTATTGCATATCGAAGCGTAGGCCTTCAAGGATATCAGTGGGATATGTATATTGGAGGAAGTGTTGTATCGGAAGTCATAGATCATACGTGAAAGCATATCAGAAGGAGTGGAAATCGGAGAATCTGCTAGACTAGCATATCAAAATATCGGAGTAGAGGCCTTTATCGCATATCAGAGATCGGAGTTTTTGCATCGTGTCACATAACAAAAAATGCCGATATGGTATCTCTTATATGCTAAATCGGAGTACGATGTGGCATGTGGGGTCGAGATTTTGTTATTTTATTCATAAAAAGCGCTTTATTGTTTTTTAGGCTTCTACTTTAGAAAATTCAATCGGGGAAAGTCTAATTCGCAACTTTTTAAAAGAAGACATGTTATGCAAACTAAAATGCCCCGATAAGTTTTGTCGATGAGGGTTTTAAAACAATAGCCACTTGTTTATGAATATGCATGATCGACTTAAGTTCTGATATAAGGTTCTGATATGTGTTTTCTCTTATAAAAGGATTATGTGATATGTGAGTCTCCAATAAACTACAACCACTTTATCAAAGGACACATTTGCTTAAAAGGAACTATTTGGGAAAATATAGCCACTAATAAATAATAATGAAAATCTTGGTCTCGGGGGATATGTTTTATTCACTAATCTAATATGTTTAAAACAAATACTTATTACAAAGTTTTTAACAATCAGACTTAATCGAAGTTAGGCAAAATATGTAAAAACAAAGCAAATTAAACAAGAAATAAAGTAACCACAATACATAAAATGCCAAAAAGGTCCTCGTGTCTATTATGATAGAATATAATGGGGGTGTTGTGTTTTCACAACAACACGATGCATGGTTGATCTTGAGTTATTCACTCATATTCAAGTGTTTTGTGACATATGACTTAAAATGACAAGGTTATGATGGATATGATATTTCAATTAAATTGTTTTGAAATTCCTATCGGGTCCACAAGTATATCGGAATCAGAGGTTGTAATATGCCATGCTTGCAAAATTTGCAATAGGAATTTTTTTTACAAAGTCTATTAACAAACAACTTAATCAAACTTAGGCAAATTATAAAAATAACACAAATGTAAATGAAAAGCAAATTAGAGTAGAAATGAAGTAAACATATTCAAAGGCTACATGAAATGCAAAAAAAGGATCTCGATTGCTATTATGATAAAATAAAATGAGGGTGTTGTGTTTGCATGACACCAGGTTCTTCTCTTGGGCATATGTGGTCTTCTATTTGGATAGGTTTTAAAAATTGTGAAACCATATTGCGATTGATTATAATAGATGTCAAGAGGTCCCACATGCCAGATCATCGTTTTAATTCCGCATACTATAGCTTCAAGAATAGAGAAACCATATTACGATGGATTATAATAGATGATGGGAGGTCTCGCATACCACATCATTGCTTTAACGGATCTATGTCGGATGGAGAGTACATGACTAATTTTCTGGAGCTATTGAGATATGTGCCTCATCTTAAGGATGAGAAGACGAAATTTCAAAGATTCATCAGTGGACTTCCATTAGCATTCAAGGATCAGATTGAGTATGATGAGCCTTGTTCATTGGAGCAATTCATTGGGAAGTTGAAGCAGTGTTATGAGCAGTCGAAGAGCAAGAATGAGCCTAAGTGTGACTGGAAAGGAAATGACAAGACTAAAGGAAAGTGGCTACTGAGGCAAGCAAGACCTCAGGGTGCAGGTGGGAAAGAGAATGTGGGTCTGTATAAGAAGTTCAATACAGCAGAGAAGGGACATGGATCTACTCCTGGAGAGCAGCAGAATAAAGGTAGTGGTATGGAACCATTGCAGTGTTAGATATGTGGAAAATATCATTGCAAGAATCATTTTCATTGTATCATGATGGCATACCTCATATTTACAGTGCTCAAGAGGTGTAGACAGTTGGGGATGCAGGCCAGATAATTCCTCGAATCCATGTAGCATTTGATAACAAGAAGGCAGATCACCAGGCATCTATTATTGAGATTGAAGTGCATGCAGAATCTTGGTTGGTGTAGTTGGCTACAAGGACCAAGAATAGAGTTCATCATTGGGTCAGAGCTTGTGCATTTGAGTTGAATGGTATGCCTACATCAATGCATATCAATATGCTTCCTTTGGGTTCGTATAGTATTCTTTTGTGTATGGGTTGGTTATACATTCATAGGACCAAGGTAGATTGCTACGAGAAGCCTATAGAGTGCATGGATGACGATGGAGAGAGGATAATGTTGCAGGGTAAGAAGAAGCCTACGTTAGTGAGAATGGTTACAACTATGCAAGCAAAGTGCAATTGTGAGAAAGGATGTGTATTGTTTGCAATTCATATTTCCAGTGACAAAGGAAAGGATGTTGAGGATGTTGAAATCTTGAAGAGGTATCCAGTTTTGCAGTAGTTTGAGGATGTGTTTCTAGTATATATTTCAAAGTTACTGCCCCATAAGGAAGTGCACTTTTCTATTGAGTTGATGTCGGGAGCAACACCAACATCAAAGGCATCTTACAGAATGAGCACTCCAAAGTTAGTTGAATTGAAGTTGCAGGTTAAGAAAATGATTGATAAGGGATACATAGGTCAAATGTGTCACGTTGGGATGCACCAATATTGTTTGTAAAGAAGAAGGATGGTACTCTCAGGTTTTGCATTGATTACAGACAATTAAACAAGGTGACAATGAAGAACATATATCCTTTGTCATCGATTTATGACTTGTTTGATCAGCTAAAGGGAGCAGTAGTGTTCTCAAAGATTAACTTGAGATCGGGATATCATCAGGTACACATCAAAGAAGAGGACATCTACAAAACTTCATTTTGGACTAGGTATGGGCGTTATGAGTTTGTTGTGGTTCCTTTTGGTTTGACTAATGCTCCATCTACTTCCATGTGTTTGATGAATAGTGTGTTTATGTCCTTCTTTAGACAATTTTGTGATAATATTCATTAACGATATATTGATATATTCTAAGAATGAAGAAGAGCATGCAAAACACTTGGAAACAGTATTGAGATTGTTGAGAGAGCATGAGTTGTATGTGCAACTTAGTAAGTGCAGTTTCTTTCAGAAAGAAGTTCATTAATTGGGACATGTTGTTTCCAAGGAAGGAATAGCAGTGGATTTGGAAAAGATCAGAGCTATCATGGAGTGAGAAACTCCTAGGAATGTGGATGAAGTCAAACCATTCATGGGATTAACAGGTTATTACAAGAGGTTCATCAGGAACTTCTCACAGATTTCCTACCCTATTACATCTTTGTAGCAAAAAGGAAAGAAGTTTGAATGGAAAGAGGAATGTGTAGCGAGTTTTGAGCAGTTGAGGTAGTTTCTTATAAATGCTCTGGTCTTGAAAATTGTAGATCCAGATAAAGAGTTTTGAGGTATGTATAGATGCTTGCAAGAGAGGAATTGGTGGAGTCCTAATGTAGGAAGGACAGGTGGTATGTCATGAATTAAGGAATTTGAATGAGCACAAGCAGAACTATGTGACTCATGATCTTAAGTTGGTAGCTTTTATTCATGCCTTGAAGATGTGGAGGCATTATCTTCTTGGAAGATGGTTTATTCTGATGAGTGATCACAATGGATTGAGGTACTTGTTTGACCAACCTAATATGAATGTCAGGAAAGCTAGATGGTTGGCTACTCTCGGTGAGTTTTATTTTGAGATCAGGTACATTAAAGGAAAGGAGAACAAGGTTGTGGATGCTCTTAGTAGAAGGGTGCAAGTGAATCACATTGCAACAGTGAGTTATTATGGGATAGATTTGCAGGAATAGATCTTACAAGCAAGACAACAGGATGACAGGTACCAACAGCTTAAGCACAAGTTACATTAATAGGGTACAGGTGAATAGGATTTGGATTATCATCTCCCGACATATGGCTTGGTGAGATTTAGGGATAGGATCTATGTGCTAGATAACAGTGAGATAAAGAAGCTTATCTTAAGGGAGTTTCATGTCAAGCCATATTCAGGTCACCTGGGATATCATAAGACTCTAACAGTTGTGAAGAAGTTTTATTATTGGTCAAATCTGAAGAAAGAGGTGGCTAAGTTCATTGCAAGTTGTTTGGACTATCAACAGGTAAAATCAGAGTGTAAGCATCCAGGTGGTTTATTGTAGCCTATTCCAATTCCGGAGTGGAAATGGGAGGTAATTTCCATGGATTTCATTATAGGTTTTCCAAGGACATCGAAGCAACATGATTCCATCATGGTTGTGGTTGACATGTTAAGTAAGGTATAACACTTCATTGCAGTTAAGTCTAGGAAGTCAGCTAGTGAGGTAGATCACATTTTCATCAAGAGATAGTGAGGTTACATGGTGTTCCCAAGAAGATTGTATCCAGCAAAGATTCCAAGTTCACTTCCATCTTTTAGAAGGATTTGTGGTTTGGGGACAAAGTTGGCTTCTAGTACAACTCATCATCAACACACAGATGGACATACAGATAGGGTCAACGAGATTCTTGAGGATATTTTGAAGATGTATGTCATGCATCAGCAGCGGAAGTGGGAAGAGTATCTTCCACTGGTCGATTTTTCTTATAACAATGGGTATAATGAGTCATTGAGGACAAGTCTGTTTGAGGCACTTTATGGGTGGATTTGTAATACTCCTATCAGCTGGAGTGATTTAGTGAATAGGGTATTGATTGTCTTGGATATGTTGGCAGAGATGGAATAGGAAATGCAGGTTATCAAGAAGAATCTAAAGGTAGCACAATACAGGAAGAATATTTATGTAGATCAACATAGGGAATTTAAGGAGTTTCAAGTTGGGGAGCATGTATACTTGTGCATCAAGCCCGAGAATATCTCCTTGAGGATTGGATCATGTGCCAAGTTGGCACCTCGGTATTGTGGGCCTTTTAATATCCTTGAGAGGATTGGACCAGTGGCCTACAGACTTGCAGTGCCTCCAATGATGACAGTCCATGATGTTTTTCGTGTTTCATTGCTTAAAAGATATGTGAAGGATGTTGATCATGGGATTGACGGATATGTATTGCAGGTGGAATCCAAAGGATAATTCTAGTCGGAACCTCAATGCATATTGCAATGGAAACAACTCAATCTCCAGAACAAAGCAATCGAGCAAGATAAAGTGCAGTGGAAGCACTTTGGGCCAAATGAAGCTACATGGGAGATGGCATATTAAAAGCAGGTTATGTATCCTTCATTATTTGTTGGGTCAAGCAAATAAGTTTTGGTATATGTATATGTAAATATGTGTATGGTTGTAGCTACCGCAATGAGTTGTGTTATAAATCTCCAATAAGTGATATGATTGTCATGTTTGTCATTTTGGTCATGGTTGCAGTATTTGTTCATTATAAATATTTCATCAAGTTGTGTTATAAATCTCCATAGGCAATATGATTTTTTCCTGTGGTTTACTGGGTTTATGTGTCATAGAACACCGAGGACGATGTTCCCCTAAGGGGGAAAGCTTTGTAACAGCCCTGGGTTAAAATTTCATGTAATAAAAGTTAATAAAGGCAAAATAAGACCAAGGTCATGGGACATGTATTCCAAGTTGAATGTCGGGAAAAGCACTGTAGTGGGCATCACTTTCAGTTTATGTATGGCTAAGGAAATTGGAAAAGGAATTTGCAAAGGAAAAGAGGCATTAATTCACATTTTATTTATGAAATAAAGGGAAATAGGAGAAAATGAAGGTGAAGAGACATATATTTGCATGAGAGGAAAATTAGAAGAAAAATTAAGGAAAATGAAGAAAATAGAGACCTAAATGATAAAAAGGCTTCTGAGGATTAGTTCACAACATTTGTTAGTTATAGTTTTTGCTTTCATTCACTCTTTCACACTTAGAGCATTCTTGGAGCACTCTAGCATTGGAGAAAGGAAAGAAAGGAAGGACAAGGAAAGCAAAGGACAAGCAAGGAAGGTTGGATCAAGTTTCTTTAGCAGGAGGATTTTTCAAGTAATAGGTTGCATGTGTGATTTCCTAGCTGAGGTGTGAATGCATGGTATATGCATTTGTTTATTTTGTTCATTTGTTATCATTGACATGGGTTTTTCCTAGTTTTGACAGTGGTTTTAGCCTTGCCTTGCCATTTCCTGGACAAACATGGCATGTCGACATTTTTTTATGGTTGAGCTTTGGATTGCCAGAAGATTTTTGATCTGGGTGAGGTGGTCTTGGGAAAATTCCTAGGGGTTGGGGGTGGAGCCTTGGTTTTATCTAGGAAGCCCTCAAGTGGGGGATGGAGACAGGAAAATTCCTCAAGGGATGGTGAAGGAATTCTCAGGCATCCAAGCTTGTTTAGGTTTCGTGATCTCTTGATCGGTTTTGGTGAGATCGCGGTAGCCTGAGGGTGGAGGTGGTTTAATCTCCAGAAATCCATGGTTGTTTATGTCTTGATATCCCACATTCATGCTTGGAATATGGCACGGGGGTGATTGGCTTAAATAAATATTTGGTTCAACCCAATCTATGATCGGGTGGTACGTGGAAGTCCTTGACTTACTTGGATTTGCATATGTTAATAAGATATATTTTCTTATGGTGATTTATGAGCACTTGTACTTGTTATTATGTGGCTTTAATGGTTGTTCTATCATGATTCATATTCTGGTTAGATGTTTGTTATAAGCATGGTTTTATGACATATTTTAGCTATGGCTCTTATTATACTTGATTAGTTGATGAATGCACAGGATAACAAGTGTTATTGCAGCTATTAAGAGAGGGCATTAGACCTTCTTGATGATTATTAAGCGATGTTCTAACTTTTAATATCAAATATGCATTCATTACCTGTAACTCACATGTTCACTATATGTTTGACGAAATGACTATCATGGTTAGGCCTGGTTAGGTCAAGTTATTGTTCAAATTTTGTATGTTTAGACTTATCATTATGTCATTTATCATTCTAAGAAGTCTTAGGAAGCTTTGCGCAGTGGTTTGGAGGTTGGCCTGGAATTGTGGCTCAGATCTCGGGACCACACCCTCTGAACTAGACAAGATGGGTCACAACAGCACTTAGGCAGTGTTGTGCATGCGGTTGGAGGTAATCGCATCCAGGCCTTGTCATGCATGCAGTTGGGGGTTAAGTGTTGGGAAGAGCAACCCCAACTCGGGGTTTAGTCACCTGGGATGGTTGTTCAGCCTCTGAGTGACTTGTAGGACCTGTAGGATGTTAATTTGTGGTCAATATGTCTTAGTTGTGTAGCCCACTTCCTTAACTGGAGCTAGCAAGTTGGGTCAGGTCATAGTGGCACTCCGCTTCACATTTACCTAGAGGGATTGTAAAAGCATGTAAATGTGGAGAGGGGGTGTTACATTATTGAGGGGAAGGAGGGGCCATCCAAGGCTGAGAGGGAAGACATCATTTTTTATAGGAAAATTGTAAATCAAGATTAGTCTAATAAGAATTGAAACATTGAGATGTATCTTGGATCATACCTTATTGTTTTTGCATACATGGTCATCTTTGTGTAATAAAGCATAGATGTTTGGGTTCCTCTACTTCCTAATATATATCCTTTAAGCCTTACGGAGAAGAACAATTACTAGTAGTATGGACTTTACTACAAATTCCACAAATCTCAACTTGATCCAAGGGACACGCCTTCAACGGGTGTTTCCTTCTGCATTTTAGGTAGAATATAGCTAAGGCTAGCTTTGCATCTTCCTTCTTTTTATGCATCTGCATAATATCCAACTAGAAGCTTAGGGAATTTATTATGTTTATTTTAAATTCCTCTAGCATGTTCTTTATTTTAGCTCTGGTGATTTCATTCCCAACCATATTGCTAACCCTTGCTCATACATCCCATAGGCCTTTTCTAATTTTCATTATTCCACACAAATATCTTCAACAAAGATCAACAATAACATCGTATGACTATTGGGTGACAACTCCTCCACCCATGAGGTTGAGGAGTTCCGTGCATTCATCTTAGATTCCTCTTAGAAATAAAACACACAATGTTTTAGGAGCCATATTTTCTTTCTTGGATCTATGTAGGCCATATTTGAACCTTTCCACATAGTCCTCTAGGATTTCACCCTCATTTTGCAATAGCTTGAAGACGCCTTCCCTTATTTCCTTATCTTTACAATAGAACGGATACCTATCCAAAATAATTTCTTCATTTGATGCCATGATTTGTTGTTTCCTTTATCAAGGCTCATGAACCAATGTAGGGTTGCATTCTTAAGCATGGCAAGGAATAATTTCATTTTTTTAGCATTAGTCATGTAATCGTAACTTTGATAGAGTGCATCAAACTCAAACAAGAAGGTGTCAAGATATTTGTGTAATAAATCATGGAAATTATGAGAGTAGAGTGTGGAATATAATCATTTTAGTCTTTGCAACTGTCTCTAGTATGGGGATTACAAAAGTAGAAGCCTCCTCTTTGACTTCATCATGGGCCATTTCCTTGTCCTCTTTCTCTAGAGGCGCCTTCAAAGTTTCGAGAAAGAAAATTCCTCCAGAATAGTACTATTCTCTGATAAAATCTTTGGAGGACAATATTTATGGTTGCTCGAGGCCTTGGACAGTCTCTGACTCCAAGGAAGAAGATTCGGCCTTTTGTTTAACAAGGGAGTTGGTTGTAGGTGTCAAATAGTTTAGTTTAATGAGCTCCTTTCCCTCTTGAGATGCGGCTATAATGTTTGTTTTAATGGGGTCTTTTAAAGTGATAACAAATCTATCCAACTGATCCCTACTACTTGGCATTTAATAAATCATCCTTCAAATAGATAAAAGAAAATTATTTCATCTATAAAATAAAACACAACATTGATTGTACTAATGACAGATCCCCAAATACAAGGTCAAAGAGTACAAGTCTTTCAAATATCCCCGAATTACTTGTCAAGTAATGAAAGGATTGTTCATTTAACTTTCAATCCAAAAAAAAATAAGAACTTGTGAACTGTCATGCACCATATATTCTTAGTACAATTATGTTTGCACAAATGCAGTTGTATTAATTTATATACTTATCACAGTTCAAGATTTATAATGCATCATTAAGTCACTAAAATAATTCCAAACCAAGCTTACAATCCAATTCACACTTGAAGAAATGTAAATGTTATTCTAAATTGCATAAAAGTAAATTCACTCTTTGTAGGAGAGAAATCACACATAAACCAGAAGGTAACTTGCTAAAGTAATAAAGTGATCTTGTAGATTGTAATACAGTTTTAGTTGCATATATAACAAGATGAAATAATATTTGAACTTATAAAATTATTCCTTGCGCTTGAAAGAAATCAATTATAACTTAGTTATTGAAAGTATCAAATAATCTAATCAAATCATAGAAACTAAGTTAGTACCAAATTGCAACAATACAAATCCATGAGTTACAATAGAGTAAAAAGAAAAAAAATCATAAAATGGAATCACAACATGTATATTATATAACCTATAGGAATTGCTACAATGTAAAAAAAAAAATCAAATTGGAGTAGTATGAACTATTTGAACTTTAACAATGTAAGTGAATCAAATTGCAGCAACATTAATTAATCGAATTGCAGCAACATAAATAAATCAAATAACTGCAACATAAAAACATAGCTAAAGATAAACTATAGCTATTTACTAATATCAACAATGGCCTACTAAGGAGGGGGCCCTACCTCCTAATCTTGGCATTGGGTTAAGAAGGAAAGTAGATTTGAATGCTCAGGTGTGTGTCCTTTTATACAGAGCATAATTTACCTAATGAAGTGATTGAGAAGGATGGAAGGCCATGAGAATCCAGTTGTTCTATCATTATACATTGTTTTACAACAAATGGTAAGAATTCTCGTACATGTTGACTCAATCAGTTGTACGACAGGTGGCAAGTGAGCCACCTTGCTTACTTGCTCCTTATTTCTTTCCATCATGAAAAGATTGGTTTTTATGCATCTGACCTTTCTAAAAGTGACAATTGTTCATTTAAATTTTGAGTTAGCATAACTATAGTGGAGTTCTATAAACGTTAGTATGGAGTTGCAACATTATTATTCTGGAGATGCAGCTTCGGGCATAGTCTGGAGTTGTAGCTTCGAGCATAGTTCAAAGTTCCAGTACCATTGTTCTAGAGTTGTAACCATAGTTGCGATTAGGTGTTGAAGCATGAGCCAAAGCATGATTTGTGATAAGTGGTTGGAGCAGGTGTTGCAGCAACGAGACAAAGTAGGTGTTATAACAACGGGTCATAGGAGGTGTTGCAGCAATAATACAAACTAGGTGTCGCAACAATGACACAAACATGAGTTGCAGAGTCATTGTGCATTGAAGTTGTGATCACAACACGTTTGGAGTTGCAACATCATTATATGTTAAAATTGTGATCGTAGTACATCACAATTTGCAACAATGAGAGTTCCAATAACAGGAGTCGCAACAACAATTATGAGTTGCAACAATGATTGTGAAGTGCATCAATTGTCGATGAGTGGTAGTGCTTGTGTATTTTTACTCCATGTTCGCTATAGTTAGTACAAAAGGATAAAAATTTCCCAATAATGCATAAGAATAAGCATAAAAATGGGACATTGAGGTGATAGTTATACCTTTTGAGATTTTTCTTTCAAATTAGTCACATCATCATTTTTTGGTCAACTTTTCAACCAACTGATGTGGTTCATCCCGAGGAAAAAGATGACGAATCTAATATATCTAGGGATTTAAATAATCGAGATGTATAATGTTCAAAAACCAAAATATAAACGTTGGAAAAAATCAAAAATATTAACAAAATTTCATATCTATTAAAATTAAATTACAATACAAATCCATGAGTTACAATAGAGTAAAAAGAACAAAATCATAAAATGGAATCACAACATGTATATTATATAACCTATAGGAATTTCTACAACATAAAAATAAAAAATAAAAAATCAAATTGGAGTAGTGTGAACTATTTGAACTTTAGCAATGTAAGTGAATCAAACTGCAGCAACATTAATTAATCGAATTGCAGCAACATAAATAAATCAAATAACTGCAACATAAAAACATAGCTAAAGATAAACTATAGGTATTTACTAATATCAACAATGCTTGTTTAAGGAGGGGGGCCTACCTCCTAAGATTGGCACTAGGTTAAGAAGGCAAGTAGATTTGAATGCTCATGTGTGTGTCCTTTTATGCAGAGCATAATTTACCTAATGGAATGATTGAGAAGGATGGAAAGCCATGAGAATCCAGTTGTTCTATCATTATACATTTTTTATAACAAATGGAAAGAATTTGAGTACATGTTGACTCAATCAGTTGTATGACAGGTGGCAAGTGAGTCACCTTGCTTACTTGCTCCTTATTGCTTTCCATCATGAAAATATTGGTCGTTATGCATCTGACCATTCCAAAAGTGACAATTTTTCATTTAACTTTTGAGTTAGCATAACTGTAGTGGAGTTCTAGAATCATTAGTATGGAGTTGTAGCATTATTAGTCTGGAGATGCAGCTTCGGGCATAGTCCGGAGTTGTAGCTTCAAGCATATCTCAAAGTTGCAGCACCATTGGTCTAGAGTTGCAACCGCAGTTGCAATTAGGTGTTGCAACCACAGTTGCAATTAGGTGTTGCAGCATGAGCCAAAACATGATTTGTGATAAGTGGTTGGAGCAGGTGTTGCAGTAACGAGACAAAGTAGGTGTTATAACAACGGGCTAGAGGAGGTGTTGCACCAATGATACAAAGCAGGTGTTGCAACAATGACACAAACATGAGCTGCAGAGTTGTTGTGCATTGAAGTTGTGATCACAGCACGTTTGGAGTTGCAACATCGTTGTATGTTAAAATTGTGATCGTAGTACATCACAAGTTGCAACAATGAGAGTTCTAATAACAGGAGTCGCAACAACAATTATGAGATGTAGCAATGATTGTGAAGTGCAGCGAATGTCGATGAGTGGTAGTGCCTGTGTATTTTTACTCCACGTTCACTATGGTCATTACAAAAGGATAACAATCACCCAATAATACATAAGAATAAGCATCAAAATGGCACATTGAGGTGATAGTTATACCTTTTGAGATTGTTCTTTCAAATTAATCACAACATCATTTTTTGGTTGACATTTTGAACCAACTAATATGGTTCATCGTGAGGACATTAATAATGAATCTAATATATCCAAGGAATAATTGAGATGTATAATGTTCAAAAAACAAAATATAAACTTGGGAAAAAGTAAAAAAAAATTAACAAA
>APFE030605563.1:89200-103855 GCA_000404065.3 Pinus taeda
TACTAAAATATCTTAGAATCGTGTAGCTAAGAAATATGTTTTATAAGATTTTAGGTAAATAAATATAATAATTAAAATAAAAAGGAAGGAAATCCAAGTTATTTATGAAGAAAGGGTGAGAATCCAAATGTTACTTAATTTCCAATTATCATTTTTTGCGAGATTATTTTCGTGTTTTTCGATTTGAAGGTTTTCCTTAAAACTTTTTATGGTGGAAGTGATTAATCTTAGCAATGATCTAGGAATCCTCAATGCAGACATGGTGTTTAGTTTTCTTAGCATGCCCAGTTATAGCTAAAGAGTGGGATCAATTGTGTTTGATGTCGGCTACGTGGCGAGAATCCAATTGCCACTTAATTTCCAATCATCGTACCTCTTGAGATTATTCCTGTGCTTCTCAATTTTGATGGTCTTCCTTAAAACTTTTTATGATGGAAGTGATCAATCTTAGCAATGACCTAAGAATCCTCAATGGAGACATGGTGTTTAGTTTTCTCAACATGCTCAGTTGTAGCTAAGGAGTGGAATCGATTTTGTTCGATATCGGTTGCGTGCTCTTTAATCCTTTGATTGATGGAGTGACTAGTCTCCCCAATGTAAGGAATCCCACATGAGAAAGAGATTAAGTAAATGTTTGAAAAAAAGTTAATACTAAGAGGGGGGTGAATCAATATTAACGCTAATTTTTAATTTTAAGCCAATTTATTTTTCCTCATTCAAAATTGGCATCCATTATATGAGAGCAAACATTAACAACCATAACAGCATCCATATAAACCAAGACAAGCATACACCGTGAGCAATATACACATGAGACACAGTGGTTTTACGTGGAAACCCTTTCGGGAAAAAACCACCAAAGCTTGTTGTTTTTATTGATGTAAAAAGAGCACCTACTCTATTACATCAATATGTTTTGTGAGCAACCACTCACAAGAAGCACCAACTCCCTTTCATTGTTTGTTAGCATCCACTAGCAGGAAGTGCCAACTCCCTCCTTTTGTAGACACTTGTCCAGCTTACTAGAAGCATCATGTGAAGCGCCAACTTCACCAACTTGTTGTAAGAACCAACTTGCAGCTCCTTGGATTTATGAAAGCACCAACTTGCAGGAGGCACCAACCCCCAAGCCTTCTCAAACACCCACAAGAGATGGAAGCACCAACTTCCTGTATGTAGGCTCCAACCCACACTCAAATAGGAACTCAATGTTCATTGTTATCGGCAACCACTCTGCCTGATATCAGCTTTGTTCTCTTCACAACCCTTGGCTCACGCAACACTCTGTTCTCTACACTCTTTTTTGCATCTAACTGCTCTTCTCAACAACAGTCGCTCATCACAACCTCTCACTGCACTTTGTCCTTTATTCTTCAACAACATGAACTTTAGCTCTCTACCCCTTCTATTCCACAGGCTCTCAATGGCCTCTTACACCACAACACAGGTTGTCTCGACCTTCTTCACACAACATAGGCACCTTCAGCCTTTCTCACTGCATACATTCATTTCTCGGCCTCTTGCTTTCAACAAAATTCCTTCATCTCTCGACCTCTTGTATCCATAGGCTCTCATCCGCGTCTTACACCGCAACACGTGATCTCTCGGGGTCTTTTCTCTGAAGAATTGGCTCACTTAGCCTTCCACACAGTAGCGCACACTCAGCCCAGAGCTCTGCACACAACTCTTCTCTACCCAATGTTAATTCACCCCACTTTTCTCAATGGAAATCACTGGTTTTGTTCTTATGTTGCACTCTACACAATGTTGCCTCTACTGCCTATACCCACACTGCCTGAGTACTTTTGCATGGCTCTCCATACTGTTGTTGCATTTGAATTGACCATTGTTGCTACAGTAACCATTGAGAATGGGCACCTGAGTGTTTATCCATACTGAGAATTAATTCTCAGTCCACTATGCACACTTCAACTACGCAATGTCCTCTCAGTGAACAAATCTCTTGTCCCTGAGGCTCTCCATGCTTATTCATGGCTTCACAGAGCTTGACTATACTTCGGCATGGCTTCTATGTTCTTCATTTAATTTTTGAGACATGCATAGGAAGATCAGAGGTAGCTTTCTTCAACTTAAGGCAAGTCCAACACTCTTCCCTACAAAATCGTGGTCCTTTCTGTCTTGACCAAACAATCTCTGTAGTCACCATTTCTTCTGCGACCAACTCTCCTACACTCATTTATTCAGTTGTCAACTCATCCATTTTCTATACACCTTTGTGTTTCCATTTTGAAGCTTTTACTCAATAGTGCAATTTTGAAGCCCATACATTCCGTAACTCTTATTATTTTGATGTTACAAAATCACACTATTCTGATTCCTTCAGCTCCTTTTTGCTTAGCCCTTTTATGCTTTACACACCATAGAACCACATGTTATGCTTGATGCCTTTATTCTCCTGTATACAACAATATCGAAGCTCCTGCATGTCGTAACTTTCAGTATAATGACCTTCCGAAATCATGAGCTTCTGATTTTACCTTTAGCCCCTTTTGCTCAACTTCTTGTTTTACACCATGGAATCGGGAGCTTTGACCAGCGACTTAGCGTTTAGGTGCTAAGGCCTTCAAATCCTGTTGGGGCCTATCTTCCTTTGTTAACTGCTCTCCAACCTTGGTTTCTTTAGTCTCCTCTACCAATCGCCACCACATCGGAGCTCCCTGTATCGGGACTTGCTCTTAATTCAATTATAGAGAAGTTCTGAAATCTGCAACCTCCAAAATATATTCTACGTGGCATCACATAGAACTTAGGTGCTAAGGTATTCTCTATGCCCTTTGTCCTTTGGTTCCCTTTGACCAAATGCCAAACAATATCGGAGCCCCTCATATCGACTTTCCTCATAGAGAATTTACACTGGACATACGAGATGTAAAACTGTCGAAATACTCCATAGCACTTGGGTGCTAGGTCTTCACCTACGCCCTTGGTTCTATGGGCTTCATGACCAAGTGCAAACAATATCGGAGCCCCTGGCATCAAAAATTCTAAATTACAAAGGAGTTACGCAAACTTAGACCTCTGAAATTTCGACCTTCCAAATGACATCATGCTCTTGTCATCATCTCCACGTGGCACCTCCATAGTGGTGACACATGTCACTTGGATTTTCCCCACTAGGCCACCCAATTTTTTCGTATATGGATTCCACGTGTCCTCTGTACATCCACATTATGCTCACATCATCTACCACTGTCAACTCCTCATAACCAATCAACTGTCGCCATGTGTCTTATCGAAGGAGAGAGAAAAGGGTCCCTTGGTCCTTTGGTTTTGTGATGAATTTATTCGTTAATTCCTTACACCTTGCAACCTCGACACTTATAAAGAATTCAAATCATAAGGACTTATGAAATTATGAGGTTTTGAAATCCCGATATACCACGGTTCCAAGTGTTCATGCCTGCTTCCAATATTCAGCCTTTCTGATGTCCCGATACGTTTCCGATCTTTTGAAATTGGGTCACGATGTTCCTACAGTCCCAAGGTTCTAAACCTTTGAGGTTCCAATGGTCTAACTGATCCATCATCCAATGTTCTGATGGCCCTATGCTCCGAGGTTCCGATGGCACCATCCTTCTGGAAATTGGCTCTGATATTCGGCGAATATTTTCTAGTTTCTTTTAAACGGACTGTCGAGGTTTTGATATGTCTACCTGTGTCATCTCCTATGAGGTTCCAATATGCCTACATTCCAAAACTCCTGAGACTCCAACCTCTAATACTTTGTCCTCCCAATGTCCCAATATGCTACCATATGTCCTACCTTAGGACCAACTTCGGCAGTCAATAACGTTTGATTTCAGGACTCGTTCATGGACTTCCACATACCTTTGAAAATCTCGTTCATAGCACTTTCCACCGTAGAATATCTAATATAGTCTTTGAGACCATTTTCTACCTGAAAATTGGCTACAAAATCTCTGCCATTATTTTCTCCTTGGCACTTATTCTTGTGCCTCGAATCGTGGACTCCCAACCACTATAGTCTTCTTTTTATGGCTTCTCCAATAAACCTGCTACTGTAGTGATTCTCTACTAGAGACTGCAACAACCATAGGACTCCCTATGATCTTGGCACATCAAGCACAAGCACATCAATGTTAGCCCAATTACCATCTCAGTTAGGATAAGGGACATCAAATCCAACATCTGCTTCCACAAACCATCATACTGGTCTAGTTTATATTAATTCCAACACTCTTGCCAACTATCAGACAATACCAACTGCCCAACACATCTCCCCATCATAATTATTGACATCAATGCCAACACACTTGCATCTACTAGCCATATAGACAATGAAACTTGTCCAAAAGTAAACACCTTTCATTTATTTAGGGTTCATTGGGTCTCTAACGAATCTTAGGGAGCTTCTAATGGTATTAGGAGGCTTGAAGGTGGAAGAGACCTTATTCTTCTTTAGAATACAAGAAATCGTGTAAATGGTCCCATGGATGAGGGAAGTTTAACATTGGTAAACTTATCCTTGGGATCATTTTTAATTCTAGGTTACTAATCTTCCCTACATTGGGGAGACTAACCGCTCCATCAATCAGAGAATTCAAGAGCACGCATTCAACATGAAACACAATTGATCTTACTCCTCAGCTATAATAGCTAAGCATGATAAGAAAACTAAACACCGTGTCTACATTGAGGATTCCTAGATCATTGCTAAGATTGATCACTTCCATCATAGAAAGTTAAGGGAGGCCATCAAAATTGAGAAGAAAGAGAATAATCTCAATAGGAACGATGGTTGGAAATTAAGTAACAATTGTATTCCCACCATTTCTTCGTGAATGGCTTGGGTTTCCTTCCTTCTTTTTTTAAGTATTATTTGTATATACCTAAGTCTTATAAAACATATTTCATAGCTACATTTATGATTCTAAGATATTAATAATATTATATAATAAATAATAACATTTTAGACATATATAAACATTTACCTATAGTAAAAATATATTTTTAAAAATAATTCCATTCATATATATATATTCAGGAAATCCCAAGCTTGAAAGGAACAAGAATCTTTATAAATGAAGATCTCATTCCAGAAGACCAAGTTGAACTTAGGAAAGGAGTCCAAAAGGTCAAGGAGACAAGAAAGGAAGGGAAATGGGCAATCATTAGGAATAGGAAAACTATTATTAGAGATAAAGTCTTAAGCATGAATGATAAATAGGGACTTGCATCACTCTAGATCCTCTTCAGGAATTCTCGTGGTTTTCCATGGTGTAAAGGTCTTATGTTAAGTTGGATCCTGAGTGATATTGATCTTATTCTTTTAGTTGAAACTTGGGAGCATGAAAAATCTAGGGTTCTTCACCTTGATGGTTTCACTCTTTGGTCAGCTTGGAATAAGAAATCCTCTTAGAGGGGTTTTGGTGGTATAGGCTGCTATATAAGGAAAATTATTTCCTCTCACATCTGACTTCATAAAATCGACCCCTTCGATCAATACATTTGGATTGAGATCTCTGATTCTACCACCAATAGGATATTTCTTGTAATCTATTATTTCACTCCTATCAACTCTACATCCTATAAGAAAAACAGCTTGGATAAGAATTGGCCTTTCAATACCTTAGAAAAATACATCTACAACCTAAGGAGTTAAGGTAATATCCTTTTGCTTGGGGACTTTAATGCTAGAACTGCTACTAACCAAGTTATTATATTAAGTAACAACTCTAACCCTAATCCCTTGTGGCTCGATGAAGATAGTAACTTAGCTAATAGATTAAAGAGAAACTTTAAGCCATAATCGAGAAATTATTCAGCACTGAGCTCCTCAAACTTTGTAGTTCCCAGGACCTAATCATTTGTAATGGTATTAACAAGTGGCTTCTCTCCGGTTAGATGACCTGTTTCCATGGGCTGGGTAGCAGTGTCGTGGATTATTCGATTTCCGACACCCTTATCCTCAACCGTATTACAAACTTTTAGTTTCTTAATGGATTCGAGCCTAACTCTTACAACAAACCCCTGTCTCTACCCCTCAATCTTGTTATGCATACCACCCACATCTAGGAGACCAGTGAAAGCAAAAGACACATACGCTTCGATAGAAGTAAGGTCAGCCTTTCATTAAATAATGGATTTAGGCTCCCTGGCTTATAATAACAACATTGATCGAATTTATTACCATTTTACTACTACCCTTTCCATTGTCATTAGCAATTTTTGTAATGAGACATCATATAAGCAGAATAATAGAACTTCCAATCCTTGGTATGAGAAAAACTGTAAAATTTCCATGAAAGTGATCAGAAACAATCCTAATGAAATCATTAAGATCTGGAATATAAGTATATACAAATCTCTCATCAAGAGGAAGAAGATGTCATATATTAATAAGATACAAGAACATCTTCTCCACCTTTCTAAAGTCACACCCAAAAAGTTTTGGAGCAATGTGTGTGTTCGTAAAACTAAAGATACTCATTATATCCCCTTAGAAAATTGGGACAACTATCTTAAGAAGTTGTATGACTCTCTGGACACCATGGGAACCATCGTAAACACTCCTACTAAGGAGGATGTATTTTCTCTAGAAGACATTGAGTATGGGATTAATAAGCTTGCTAATAGGAAAGCTAAATATATTGAAAGATACCAAGCTGAGATCTTTAAAATAGGAAGATCTATCCTCACTCCTCATCTCCACAAGCTTCTCAATTTGGTTGTACAGCATGGCTTCCCTCTGCTATGGACGCAAAGCCTTATTATGCCTATCTGTAAAATGGGGCCAAAGTGTTCCCTTTAACTACAGGACCATTATTATTACCCACATCCTAGCTCAACTATATGGGCTCATTCTAGAAAAGAAGCTTAGCCTTTGGCTTGAAAACCATGGTAAAAGAGCTAAAGGGCAAGTTGTTTTAGGAGACATCACTCAACTATTGACCATCTTGTCACTCTCAGGATCACTGCTAAGGAATGTCGCAATAGTAAATCCGATCTCTTTTGTTGTTTTGTGGACTTCAGAAAATATTTTGACATTGTTCCTCGAGATAAACTCTAGGGGAGACCTTAAGAGATCATGGTCCCTCCTGAACTAAGGATTGGTGTGATCTACCTCTATGAGGCTTTCATTGCCAAGCTTAAGACCAACGAAGGGTGGTAGAAAGACATTAAATATAATATTGGAGTTAAGCAAGGGTGTCCCCTATCCTCTACCCTTTTTGGCATATACATTGATAAGCTAGAGGAATGTCTGGATACTGCAGGCTGTAAGGGCACCGAGCTCGCTAGTATAATCATTACTCTTCTCCTTTATGTTGATGATATTGTTCTTCCTGCAAAAATCCATGATGACCTCAACAAGCAGCTTAAGACTCTTCATGTCTACTGCTCCAAGATGGGTATGACGGTTAATACCGATAAGACTAAAGTCATGATCATTAAATCCAAAAAGAGCACCCGTGGTAGTTTCGTTTATGATAACCATTGCTTAGAGTAGGTTTCTTCTTATATATATTTGGGTATTGACTAAAAAACAAAAAAGGTGTCACTAAATTAGATATAAAAAATTTCCTCATCACTTAACTGGAATTATAGCATCATGAAAAGGATTATTGGAGTCTAGAAAGCTTATTATGAGCTTGAAAACAATTGTAAGTCAGTCGATCTTTGCATTTGGATTAAAAAGAGGTTCCTCTTTGAGACTCTCATCACTCATGCTGTCTTAAACGGATGTGAAGTTTGGGGTTGTAGCATATCCAGAGAGTCATGAAGAGAGATGATTCAAAATCATAACATATAACCTAAATATAAAGGGAAATACTCCCTATCCTATCCTCTTGATCGAAGCTGGCATGTCCCGCATTGAAAGTATGAATATGTTTAGATATCTTATGTATAAGAAGAATCTTTACAACATGGACCCCAAGAGGCTCCCGAAAATTGCTTCTAACTCTAGTCAAAACCCTCAGTGTCGCCTCAAGCGTGGGTGGCATAAGGATGCCTAGTCTTGGCTCAACCATTGGGGGATTAAGGAGGAAATCATCATGGGAAGCAAGGATAATGTCAAATTTTTTATTACCTCCAATTTTAAGGACAAGTTGTGAGATGATAAGGAGATGGAGGGTAGAAGGAAGCTAAGATACTATAAGGAGGTGATCAACCCCACCCTTGATAACCAGAATTATCTCTCTATGTTAACCAACACTAAGAAAAAAATGAACATCACTAGAATAAGAACTAATTCTCAGGAGCTTCGAAGTGAAACTGGGTGGTGGTCTACTCCCAAGATTCCCTGGGAAGATAGAATCTGTCAAATTTGTGATACTAAGAACATGGAAGATGAAAATCACTTCCCTTTAGACTGCTCGGCTCTTACTCACATCCACTCTCAATTCCCTAACATCTGCCACACTTCCAATTTTATTGAATTATTAAGCTTGCCCAACTATAGTGATCTTGGAGCACTTGTTTCCCTTCTCTTTGATTATAGAAACAAGATTTTGAAGAATCATAACTAAATTCTTTTTCTTTTCTTGAAATCCAATAGGCTAGATTAGTCACAATGGACTTTCATCATCATTATTATCATCATCAAAATATATTAGTTTTAATAAATAATATTCATTATAATAAAGAGTTATATTTATATATTAATATATAAAATTCTACTATTATGTAGTACAAATATTTGAATAAATACACATAAAATATATTATTATAAATATATTTGTTTTGAATAAAAGAACAAAAAAGATTAAGATAATTTTCTGTTTTAATAAATAACAATTTACAATACATATATTTCCTTTTAAATTTACTTCATAGTCGTATATAATACTGTTTAAATATTGATATATTTGGTCAAGCTTTTAAATTTATTCATACAGATTTCTTAATTTTTTTTAATTAATTATACTATTAATGTAGTTTCAAAATTATTATATTATAGAATATTATTTATAATGATATAAAAATATAATATTAAAATATTTTTGGAAGAAATCACATTGGAAGATTTAGGTCTACACGTTTAGAACCAACCTGTGTGGTTCATCATGGGGACAAGATGAAGAATCAAATCATAGCGGTAAGTTAAATAGGAAGATATGTCTTCTAACATCTATAAGGAAAACAACTATATCTGACTGGGGAGGAAAACGCAGAAAAATAATATAATCAATTTGAAAAATTATTTTAGTTTTCTCTGTTTTCCTCACCCGGTCAAATATAGCTTTTCCTTATAGCTATTAGAAGGCCTATCTCCCTATTTAACTCACCAATATGATGATATAATCAAATTGAAAAATTATTTTATATAATCAAATTGAAAAATTATTTTAGTTTTCTATGTTTTCCTCACCCAGTCAAATATAGATTTTCCTTATAGTTATTAGAAGGTCTATCTCCCTATTTAACTCACAGATATGATCTGATTCTTCACTGTGTCCTGATAATGAACCACACAGGTTAGTTTAAAACGTGTCGACCTAAATCTTCCAATGTAATTTCTTCCAAATATGTATCGACCTAAATCTTCCGATATAATTTCTTCCGAAAATCTTTCTTATAGTCAAAATATAAATCACAAAATCTTGAATTTGAATATAAAACTATATATTAATTTTTTTGATAATATATTAAATATTTCTAAAATCTATATTAACTAAAATTTATTAATTAATTTTAATATATATCAAATTTTCTTGTAACTTTTTTTTGTTATTTGCAAAAAAAAAAAAAAAAAAAAAAAAAAAAAAAAAAAAAAAAAAAAAAAAAAGAAGAAACTTCTCAACAAAAACACTAAAGAGTTTGCATAAATGAAAAGTTGTAACCATAAGATTTGGTAGCCAGTTAAAAACATGAAAATGCGGTTGTTAATTGAAGATCTGAATTACAATAAGACAACATTAAAACTAGATCAATTGCCTTATACATACATAAAGACTACAACAAAATTGAAAGGCTTGTAAGACTATGAACATGGAAAAATGGAACAACGACAGAACTGGAAATAACATGGAGAATCCATAATCTGGTTCATTCAAACGGGGAGAATTAATTCTCTTTTCTGGTTCATTTCATAAAGAAAATTAATTTTTTTTTACTCCTTTAATATTTATATAATTTTTTAAAAATGAAGCATTTTATTATTAAAGTTGGATAAATCATATTTTTCATTTTTGTTTTGAGGATGACCTACATTACCTGGTTTGAAACATCCACCAAAAATTGATGATGTGATTAATCTGAAAGAATAATCTCGAAACAATATAAATCATATAAATTTCAAATGAGAAATTATACCTTTGTCAAAAATATGTGTTTGTGAATAAAAAATGAGAAAATGTTTAATGAAGAAAAAGGAGAAGCAAAAAAGAAATTGTTGGATGAGGTACTTTCAAAACAAATGTCTCAAATCTTAAGCAACCAACCACGCTTGCTACATCTCTTTTTAATATATATTTCTACTAGCTGTTTATTATATATATATGGTAATAGTAAAGTATCCTTTTTTTTATTTACGATTAATTTATTGTATTTTATTTTTATTTTTTTAAATAGAAAAACTCTTTATATTTCAGAATAGAATATTTACATGTTACGGTTTTCGAGGGACTCTATACTTAACAACAGCGGAGACTATTACAATAAAGTTCATCATGTCATTTGTGAAATTGAATTTAGGTAACAAGGATATGAATCATTTCTCCAACGATAAAGATAAACCCAATTGAGAATTTTTATTTATTATAATTATTATTATATTATTATTAGTTGTTAGTATTGTATAATATTTTGTATTAAATTTTTATATATTGATGTAAATATTTTTTTAAATACAAGTCTATTGATGAATCTATGACATCACTAATTATTTTACACATTTCATCTATAACATATTATAAAATATAATTCATCCAATAAAAGTTACAATATATTAAAATTTAAGGGTAGTCTAACTTCTAGACGAAATAACATTTTTCACCCTTGAAAACCACTATGGCACTGGAATTATGTAGATTAAACAATTTAAACTCAAGTTTTTAAAAATTTATGTCAGATTTTGATTAAAATTAATTAGAAAAATAGTGGCAAAAAAAGTCATTTAGTCTATAAGTTAAACTACACCTTAAAATTTATTCTACTTTTTTTAACTAATTCAATTAAAACATTTATTACTATCACTTATTTTACATATTTCATCTATAATAATTATAAAATATATTCATCCAATATAAAAATACATATATTACAACTTATTATTTTTTTAACTGACATTTATTACTATCACTTTAGAATTTCAATGAATCTCTACTCGATTCTAGACAAATCAGTTAGGAAAATAAACCCATGCTATTATTTTTCAAAATGTCTCTAAACAAAGCTATTATTTTTTCTAAACTTTGATTATTGTGATTTTTTTATTTTATCAATTTTATAATTGTTTAGTCATTAATAACTCAGAACGACCACATGGTCACTACTTTTGCTTCTTTGGGCATTGCCATCTTAATTGAAAAGAAACTTTCAATATTAAAATATAATGTTTTTAATTGTAATTTTTTCTTTTAGTATTCAATCTTAAATTCGGGTCAATCACTGTCTCGCCATGTTCAAGTGAGCAGAGAGAGAAAATTGAATCACAGAGAAAAAGAACCTCACAAATAGATATGCACTAGTGGAAGCTCGATGCCAGCCTCGCATAGGAAAAGTATATCCAGTGTGCTATCAGCCAAATCATGAAGCGTGAGCTCGCTTCTCTAATTTGTATGGTAACAGTGATTTGCCTCGGGAGACTTACCAAAGCCGAACAGGCTCACCTTCTCGCGAATCCCCAATGCACGCATCACCGCCTGCATTCCAGAGGAGTAATGGAACATGGGACCTTCGTGCACCACGCTCCATTCATCCAAATGCTTCCCAGTGGTCTCCACAAAATTCTTGAGAGAATAAATATACATCATTAATTTGTTGCACAGGTTGTCGAATTGGGCATCAATGACGAGCAGGGCGGACTTTGTGGGATGTGTTGCAGTGAACGAAATCCATGAATTGGTCGAGTTGACAGATATATATCATAATTGGGACATTTTTACTGTATGAATGGCAGAAATACCCCACTCTCCTAGCGCAGTGACGCAGAATATTGCCATTGTTGAACGCCAGAGTGGTCTTAGAGCCCAATTTTTCTTCGAAACCTCCCGTGCGGGCATTGTTCAGTCATATAACTATCTCTTGGGAATCAATCAGCTAGATCTGTAGGTGTTCTGTAACAGGATGTCGTTGTTACCCACCACAACGCAACTCTGATGGGTTGAATTTTATTAATAAGGCACCAGAGGATGACCAACTGATGTTGGTAGAAGAAAAAATTTAAAACCAAAGTTTAATTTTGAAAAAAAAACAACAACAACATAGTACTAACAAAACTAATCCAAAATCATAGAGGTAAATAAAAATATACTTAATTTAATATTTACGAGGATGTAAAGACATTCAGACTTGGGTTAAAGAGTTAAGAAAAATGAAAAGATAAAGCTATTTATGGGTTTAAAATAATAAAAATAATATTGTTGTTTGTTAAGTATTAATAAGATTTATGATAATGGCTTATTAGGCGGAGAATAGACGGTGATGGGGTGTACTATTAAAGTACTTTGATGTGAAGGTCATATATTCCAAATTTCATGGGCAAAAATCCATCCATGTTAAGGGTTGGTGTGGCCTAGGCCGGATGTGATATCCAAATGATTTTGATGGCGTAGATGCCCCTAGGTTGCGGTTTCTCAAACCAAAGGTTAAGCATGCAGAGATTTTAGGACTCACACAACTTAGTAAATAATAATAAAAAAATTATGATAATGAATAACATTTTTCTATTTAGAATATAAATTTTATGATTCTCTTATTTAATAAAAACTGAAATTGAATATGTTGAAAGCAAAATGTAATAGGTTTTGAAATTTGGTTTTAAGGTTGTATAAGGACTTTTCTTCTCCACTCAATGCTTCAAATCGTAAAGTTTCCATCAACTCAACTCAGAATTCAAAGAATAAGAGATTTATCATCAATCCAAAGAGCCATGGAAGTATATCAAAAAACTTATTTCTATTATATATGAGGACATGAAGAAGGTGACAACTAGCATGTGTTTAGTTAAACCAACCTATATCCATCTTAACCCTATATTTTATCAAGCGTCAAGAGGGATCAAATATCTCGAGGTGCAAACCTCTTTTTTGAGTGCGAAATTTGAGGAAAGGCTTTCACCTCGAGATATCTAATCCCTTTTAGCGCTTGATAGATCCGGGGTTAAGATGGATTTAGGTTGATTTCGGTCGCACGCAGTCACACAAAATTTGTTGAACATCTAAGTATTCTAATCATTTTAAATATGCTAAACATGTTTAAGATTAATCAAGACATTTTAATTTTAAATTTGCTCCATTACCTCATTTTGTTGAGATGATAGAGACTTTAATGACTTGAATGATGAAAAATAATGAAATAAAAATTTTAAATGCAAAGTGACATTGTAACAGTGTTGAATGACAAAAAATGTGAATACTAAGAATGTAATCAATTCCAAATAGTCTTCCTTGTGATCAATCTCGAACTATTTTCTTCTAATGTTTTTATTGTCACACCTGTTAGTTTTTTCATATTCTAATATTGATCATATCAAAAAGGTGGTTCAAATCGTAGACCATTCAAATCATTAACTCAAGCTATTGTAGTAAACAACTTGTCTCTCTTGCTTTTCAATATTAATAGTAGCTTTCTCCAAAGTCAATCATTGTGATTTATAGAGTTTCAAATGCTAAGTAAGTTTCAATGGTA
Organism: Pinus taeda; assembly: GCA_000404065.3. Taxonomy (NCBI): domain Eukaryota; kingdom Viridiplantae; phylum Streptophyta; class Pinopsida; order Pinales; family Pinaceae; genus Pinus; species Pinus taeda. The sequence goes on from APFE030605563.1 coordinate 103,034, forward strand.
ATTGTTCTCTATTACCTCGTTTGAATGCAAAGTACTAACAATGTTGAATAATGGTAATGGGAATAATAAGAATGTAGTCAATTACAAATAGTTTACTATTATGTAACCAGCTCACAAAATAGAAGAAAAGATAGATCAACGACTTCAAAATCAACTTTTTTGAGAGGGCAACTTTCTAAACATTACACAAATGAACAATTATTGGATGATACAAATGAAAAACCTCCTTTCTATATATCGGAGTCTAAGGGATCACAATATAATCAAAGCCAACATAACAATAATAATATAAGGGCACAACAATAACAATAGTGGGCTTCTATGGGGCACAATAATAACAATATGGGGACAATAAGGGCACAACAATAACAATAAAAGCTACAATGACAATAGTAATGGGGAAATCACTAGTATTATAGGGACCTAACATGCCCTTCTCCTTCAAAAAAGTGTTGTCCTCAACGCTTGAGTAGTTCTAGATGCTTCTGTATAAAATTCTCACCCTCCCATGTGGAATCTTTAGCGGTAAGTTCTTCCACTTGATGAGATACTCCGAAATTGATCGATTTCGTAGCTGTTGATTTCTTGTTTGTGTGACTACTTCAGGTTCCAATATGATTTTTTCTTCCTCGTCAAGTTCTAGCAATGTTGTTTGAACTGGGATTTTGTCACCTATAACCTTCTTTAAGCATTAAACATAGAAAATTGGGTGCACTCGGGAAGTTGCAGGAAGCTCCAATTTGTATGCCATAGTGCCAATATTTTGCAACACCTTGTACGGACCATAATACTTTGGTGATAATTTATTATCCTTCTTAGCTT
>APFE030605565.1:0-22000 GCA_000404065.3 Pinus taeda
GTAATTTCTTAAGCTTCCGCCGTGTTCAGGTGTTTTTTAGAATTTACAGAGAAAAAACCAGGTTGCAGGGAGGTTCACGGACAAATACCTGTTTTAATGGTTTCCTTGGGTCTGAACAGCAGTTGGGCGCACGTCTTGACGGTCTATGGTTGGTCTAGACTTGGTTGGCGAATTATTCGTCGTAACGCGCATGCAGAGAGAGCAGGGGTGTTTTTGTAAAAAGTGCTAAAAAACACGTAAAATCGTCAAAATATGGCTTTTTTTTGGCTTATTGGCGCGCTTTTTAAATGACGTCAGCATGACGTCAGCAAGTGGGTCCGGGTCGGATGACGTCAGCAGGACGTCATCAGGTGACGTGGTGGCCTAAGACCGCTCCACGGGGGCGGTGAGGTGGCGGCCAGGTCGACGAATGGAGGATAGGGTGCGCGGTCGTGGCGCTGACATAGGCAACAACAGGATGGTGACGCAGACAGACAGGTTTCTTCATATCGGGCCCCCTCCTATACGGCAAGGAATCTGTCAGAGGGGGCTCCGAAGGAGTTTGGGAGCGATGCGTGGATTCGCGTGACATCATCGTCTGACAGATATCGGATCATATCTGTCGGACGTCGGGGCCCTTCCGAAATCCAGGACAACTGTTGGATTTAAGGCGCGCAATCTGACGACTATCGGGAAGGGAATATGCACGGAGGATAAAGTCAACGGTGGTTATCTGTCGGACGTCGGGGCCCCCCTGAAACCCACGACGACCGTCGATCAGGAAAGGCTTGATCGGACGGATATCGGGCCAGCAAGCTACACGGCGGATAAAGTCAACGGGCGGCTTAAAATAATAATATGTATTGGTAACTGCGCCTGGTGGGACCCTTTGGGTTATCAACGATTCCCAATGGTTTTTTCAATGTTTCTTTTGTAAAAAATTAAATATACCCGACGACTTTAGAATAAGGCGGAAACAAAAGGTTTTTCATGAAATTTTCGCATAAAACATATCAAAGACAAAACTTTAGGATAGATGGGTTTCAATTAAATTTCATGAGAAAGGCGCATAATGGCTCCCGACCTTAGGATAAGGCGGGGAAAGTGAATTTCATCGTATTTTTGCTTTTTAGTGGGTATAAGGGTGCACAAAAGGGTTTCTTCAAGGGTTTTTAGGCAAAAATGGAGAGCTGGCTAGGTAGACAAGTTCTGATAGAGAAAAGGGGTTAGGCTTGGGTTCTTAAGCTTAACCAGATGTTAAATCCCCAATGCCCTAGTAGTGAAATTAATGGCTATACATGCAAGGGAGTGGATTTTATACATTTTAGGGTTATATACACCATGGTGTTTATAGTAGGGGGGTGAGATAGGGAGCTAGATCAATAGAGTTTAGAGGTATATGGGGAAAATGCGGATGGGACCCAATATATAATTTTTCTTTGAAACACTTAGTCGTAAAGAGTTTAGATCAAAATGAAAAGAACTTTACCCATAATGTGGCTTCTAAAGGCCATAAGATACCAACATAAGCTTCAGTCTCTCTATGTACAACTTGATGAAGGATGTTAGTTAATGAGTGCGTAAAACCAAAGGGAAAATGGAAAGTTAGACATTGCTCACACTGGTGTTGTTTTGCTGTACTTGGTTAAGCAAAGTTGATCTTGAAGGAACCAACCACTTCTGCAACCCCATCTCACCTACCAACTATTTCTGTGCATTTTTTTTTCTTCTTTGGAGGTGCACTTGGACTTGCAAACCATTGTGTCGCCTTATCTTTTCCATTGGCCTTTTTGGCTTTCCTATCTAGCACTAACCTTATTTCCTCCAAGGCCCCAGATTAAGCAGTTGGGAACCTTAGTTTCTCTGCCTAACTACTGATCTGCCAAGTTTAAACAGTTTGGACAGATTTCTTTCTCTCTTCTACAACATAAATTGAAAATATGGCATGACCCAGATTAGACTGTTGGGTCATCCATCAGAACTTCAAATGGCAAGGCATGTACACACCTTGTCTTTCCTTGCAAATATGGAACCTTTGTAGCAGCAAAGTAGAGCATATTTGGCACTTGAATTTTCCAATCATGAAATATGAAACCTATTGGTATAGGTATCCAATAGATTGGCTTGTTGGAAAGAACTGCTTGTCTACTTTCCAAACCAAGTGGAATTTTCCAATTTGGTTTCCATTTTCCCCTCCAAAAGTGCATTCTCCCAGGACTACTTCCTGTGTGTCCAAAAAGGGGCAGTGAGGTCATTTTTTGCATGTTTTTTTTACCTTTTAGGGACCCAAAACGTGCCCAAATTTCTTGTCCAAGTACCAAAATTCATGATTTCTCATGACAGATCCAAAAATACAAGTCATTTTTCATTTGGACCTCCCAATCCTATGCGTCGCGCGAGGCGCGTGGCGCACAGGGAAAGCGCGGCACACTGGGCTTGAGGCCCGCGTCGCATAGAGCCTGTGCGTAGCGCCTTTTTGCAGGAGACTTTTGGAGGCCATCCTGGTGTCAAAATCAGGTGTAGGATAGCTTGTTGGAAAGGTATTTGAGTCTAGTTGTCCTTTTTCTCATCAAGAAATTTATTTGGCCAACCAAGCTAGGAGCAAACGGGATTTTCCCAAGGTCGCTTCAGAGGTGCATCAATTCACCCGAGGCGATTGTATTGTTGACATTTCTCTAAAACCATGACACCTGTGTACAAAGTGAAGAAGGTTTTTCTTTCTTGGCCTGTTGTGGACAAACACCTCTCTCAGGTTTCCAAAATACATATTTTATTTCTCAGAAACATCTTTTTAGTGAAACCTATCCCGATGTCTGAAACAAGGAATTTTGTCGAAATGAAGCGAAATGAAGGGGATAAGGGGCTTCTAAATTCTTGGGGAAATTTTTGGAAGTAGGGAGGGATGTTAGGAAACAGAGGAAAGTGGAATCTTAGAGATTGAGTGAGGGGAATGGGTTCAAAATGGAAAAACACAAGCCCAACCTAGAAAATTGCCAAGTTGTAGCAAGAAACTAGGGTTTGTGCAAAAATGAGGAATTTGGGGGATATCAGTGATGGGAAGTGTTTAATAAGGTACGTTAAGGATAGGGGAAGGTGTGTGAACATGAGGATAAAAGTGTTTCAATGATTTTACCATCCAAGAAAAATTACCTCCAAAACCCTAGGAGAGGGAAATGGACCTTACCTAGGCACAACTGAAGCATGAACAAGCTGTAAAATTACCCAATGGAACTTGACATGATGATGAAAACCCTATGAATAATGGTAGACTCAGCTGAATAGTGACATAGACTGACATTTGGGCAAGTTTGAAAGGAGTGAAATCAAACCCTAGACCTAATGCCTAGTGACCAAATTTTGCTTGAAGACTCACTGAAATGACAAAATTTGACCTTGACACTCTGAGACCACTTTGTAAGAGCATATTTGATCACTGGAGGAAGTCTGAAAAGACTAACACTACAATTTACCAAGCTACAATTCACTTTGGTAAAGGAAAAAGAATATCTTAAAAATCTGCCTACAAATACACCATATATAGAGTTTGAACACAAGTAATATGTGGATTTTTATTTTCTAGATATGTTATTTTTTCTACCAAAGATATCATAGCAAGAAAAATATGGATATTGTAGGAATTGTTCAAGGACCGCAATAAGGTCGATTTTTCTAATGTCCTACTTGATTGATACCTTCTCATGATAGGAAGGCTTTAAATATGAATTAATATGTTCCTAAAACAAATCAAATTCAAATTTTATCCATATAAAAGATAATAAAAAAATGTCGATGCATTTTTTTTATTGTTACTTGGCTTTGATGTGGGCATGTTACAGGAAATGGGATTGGAAAAATGATGGGGAGACAATGCATAGTATGTCTTGGATATGATTCATTTGTTGTTGGAGATCCTTCAGGCACTTGAGCCATCGACTTTGGAAATGTTTCTAGTAGGGATTCCTATTGTTTTTAATGTTGTTATTCTTTTACCTCATGGTTATTTTGGGAAAACAATTTTTTTAGGAATACTAATTAAGGCACCAATGGACAGGTACACACATTTATTATAATTGCAATGTTCATTCAATGATATCCTCTCTTTATTGTTTGATTGTATTTTGAATGTTTCTTTTGATTTTTTTTTGTCTTTTAACTATGAAATTGAAAATTCTTGGTATCATGTCTATTTAAAAAACATCCATCATTTGAAGATGAGTTTAGTATTACATGATATTAATTGAAATCCATTTAGTTGTTTTGTGTTAAAATATTTTCATGATTATTAAAAAATCTTAATTTTGTGTTATTTGAGCACATGTTGTCTATATAATAGAACAAATTCATGTGTTATAGAATGAAATGTTGTTGAAAATAAAATGACAAGGGTTAAACATCACACCGATTACTTGTTTTAACAATTTATCTAAACTTGAACATTTTAACATGTAACTTAGTTGGCATGATTGCGCCTAAGATTTCTCTAAAGGTTGAATATCAATAAGTGACTAAGGTGTTCATTTCTATGGTGATGTTTTATTTAATTTGTTTATATAGTCCATATGCCACATAATGGCCATTATCCTCAACTGAAGAAAACTTTTTCGAGTTTCTTACTTTTATGGGAGAAAATGGCATTGACATTGCTAATGTTAAGGTATATGTAATATAAATATTTTATAGTATACTTTAGTTTATATTGAAGTATTCATCATAGTTCATGTATGATACTTTGCATTATATGTTCTTTCATTTTCTAGAGAGGAACTCAATACTGATGGAAACAAGCAGGAATTGAAGAAACATGAGAACAATATCACTGGACCAAAAAATACAAAATGCAAAAGAGAAGAGAATCAATCTAGTGATACCCTTAGTGCCAATATATTGCTTAAGAAAAAAATAGGGATTGATGGTCAAATATTTATAGTTGGTGAATTCATTTTCAATTATTTGGCAACACAATTATAATGTCTTGAAATGATGAAACAATATTTCATGTGTAAATTGTAGTCCAAACAATATTAAGATGGAAACTCATACTGTAATATTTGACATTTTATATAACAAAATGTAGTTGAAATTATTTTTATTTTCTCTTGATACTATTTAGTCTTATAATTAACATATGAAACATTGCATTATCATATTAGATGAACATTCACATTGTATGCCATTTATTTATTTATTTTTAATTAATTTAGTCACAAAATCATACTAATTAATTTATGTTGATTAATAATGAACACATAAAAACAATCTAAAACTACTAAATTAGTAGTTTTTATTGATTAATGATGAGTACACATAAAATAAATATATGACTAAATTAATCATTTATAATGATTATGAATGAAATTAAATGAAATGAATACAAATTACTAAATCAATCATTTTTATAGTGAATATGAAACTACCAAAAAAAGATAAATGACTACCATAGATGATAAATTTGTGATTACAAATGATGACTAAATTTTTCATATATACGATTATTAGTAGCTAAGTTATAGTGTCTTATAACATGACTAATTTAGTCATATTTCTTTGGTCATTAATTTATTTCAAATGATGACTAAAATTTTCATATATATGACTATTTGTAGCTATTACACTATCTAATCACATGAACAACATTTTGGTCATTAATTGGTTTTCTTTGGTAATCATATAGTAATATATTATGTTGTATATTTAGTCATTAATTGCGCAAATTAATGACTAAATCAATGACTAAATTAATGACCAAATTTATGAGTAAATATACTATTAGATGATAAAATTGACATAACCAATTAATTACTAAAAGTTGGTACCGTTATAAGATACTTTAAATTTGTTACTATTGGTCATCCACTGAAAAATGGTCATTTATATACAAATCTTAGTTATTTTCTTAGTAACTAATCAACCATTTTGTACTAGTGTGAGAGTCACCGCAACGACGACCATTGATGTAGAAACAAGAAAACTGATGTGACACTTCTGAAAGGAATATAATAACTTAGAAAAATGCTTCTAGAAGGTAAAATAAGTTGAAACATCACCAACGATGAAAAGAAATAATAAAAATAACACTCGCACAAGAATAACAACAAAAAGTGACAAAAAAGTGGTAAAAGACTATAAAAGCGAAACTCGCAGGGAAAAGCAATGACGACCACTTTGAAGGTTCCTTGATCTCATCGGGAATGATATAGCTCCGATATTTAATGTATAAATGAGATATAGAGGTGTTATTTAAATTGACTTGAGTGAATTAGGGTTTACGATGTGCATGCCTAAAATCAAGGAGAAAGAGACACTTGGCAAAAGTTTCTAAAAATAGTAAGTGTGCCTCCTTGTAAAACCAAGTCTGGAGATTATCTTGTGGCTTAAAAATATAAAATAAGTGTGGAAAAAAGAAAACACAAGATAATATGAGAAACATAAGGCTCGTTCAAAACATAAATACTTGAGGACAACACAAGGTAAGCTCCTATGCATAGGAAGGAAGGCTCCAAAATGAAAACATAAGAAGAATGTTGGAGGGTGGTTGTGGCCACTACAACACTGCCCTTAATATCTCCTCCTTCCTATCAGAGAAACATCTTAAGTAAATCTTAGTTTCTTTTCTAGAAACTAAATTCTCCTAGACATCTAAGTAGAATCCTACTCTTTTTTTAAGGTTTCAACTAGTCTTTCTCTCCCACTACCTTTTAATAAGGAATTAATGACCTTCTCTCCCACAACATTTGTAAGAAGATAAATTTCCATGTAATCTATCTGCAACCTATAAATATTATCTGGTCTCTCAAATTTTCCTATTTTCTGAATAATTATAAAGGAGAATATTTTCACCTTTTTCCTTGATCCTCCTCTTGGCCGTAAGTCACTTCTAATTTTTTCTTTCGCGGTTTGGAGTTAAGTGACTGGTAGGCATCACACAATTCACTAGAGTGTTAACCTATCATTATATTTTTTATCTTATATTACTTATATATATTATTATAATATCAACACGAAATGTGAGTTATTATATAAAAATTCAAATATTTACATTAACACTCCATGATCATTTGAAATTTTTTTAACTTATAATAGAAAATGGAAAAGAAGGAACCATAATTAAGTCTTAAATACTTAAGTCATAGTCACGTAACTAGAGGTATCATAGTAAAGCTAGTGGCTATGTATTTGTCCAATGGTTTTTGACCACTAGTCATGGGTATGTGGAAGAATAGGTTGAGTTTTTTTCTCTACCTTACATGTGCATCCAACATTATTGAGGTGAGGTTTGACAATGAGGTGAGAAATGAGGAAGCTCTTGTGGATTGTGTTAGCGTGAATTCCGAGCCCGACTTCGGTAGGGAAACTACGCATTGGTTTTCTAGGAAAAGTAGCCTTCCCTTACATATTTGATCCACCAAAATCAAAGTAGGTCAAGATGTTAAGTCACTTGATCCATCTCTTCCTAAATCTTTATGGAACATTGAAGATCCTTCAAAGAAAGGATCATTCCATATTTTTATAACATCCCTTAGACAAAAAAAAATCGAAATATGGGTCTTCAAATCAGCCTTTAGCGTAGAACTGATGTAGCCTACTGTGAATCTATTAGTAGTTCCTATATTCATTTAACACCTTCTCTATGAATGGAAGAAACTATAAAAAAAAAAAAAAAATCTCAACTAAAGGATTATGGTATTACAAATAACGTTATAATCATCTTGTTGTTGCAACTGCGTGAGGGTGCCTTGTTTTCCAAGAATTTGAGTGGATCAACCTCACACAAATATGCAACACGTAGTAAAGGTCATAACCAACTAGATATGCCTCATTTTACCCTTGACCTTGAATTGTTGAGCAACAAAAACAAGTGATTTCCATGGAAGTAAACATAAAAGTGGTTAATAATATCTTTTTTATTCTTCAATATAATGCAATAATATGTAGATTTAATAGCTTCTATCCCATATCCCCTTCTCTACACGAATGGGTTTTTACAGCTTGGACCACCAACTATTACATATACCTTTTTTCAAAAGGATTCTTCATTGTCTAGTTCGATAATTAGGAGGAACAAGAGAGAATATTAAAAGTGGGACTCTTGTTTTTGCGAAATGTAAGGCTCTTAATTACCCCATAATTCCCAAAATTTGATGCCACAATAATGATGTTCTATAGAATTCTAGTATGGATGAAGCTACCAAACCTTCCTCTCTCTTTCTAGCACCACAAGGTCCTTAAGGAAATCAAAAACACTATGATTTTTTTAGAGACATGGACACTGAGAGGATGAATAAAGGCATATTTACCTTTACCAGAATATGTGTGGAGATAGATATTAGTAAAAGGATAGTTGGTCTCATTAAAATGAAACATCAAAGTTTCCAGTGGACCCAACTATTGGATAATAAAAATATGGCATTAAGATGTTGACTTTGTTATTGAATTGGGCATTTCCAAGATATGTGCCTTTACGCCAAAAATCATTGAAAATTAAAGAAAGGGTTGAAATGTGAAGGAAAAGGGTGGCACCCTGCCAGTCCCTACCAAACCTAGGTAGAAGAAGGGGATTTTGGAAACAATGTTAATACTGAGAGGGGGGTTGAATTAGTATTAAGGCTAGTTAAAATTTTATCCCAATTTGTCTTCAGCATTGAAACTTTGGATTATCTAAGTGAGAAACATTAACAAACCATAATGGTATCCATATGAATCAACAAAAGCACACACATCATCAAAAGAAAATACATGAGACACCAAGTTTTAATGTGGAAACCTTTCCGAGAGAATAGCCACCAAATTTTTTTTTATTTTTTTTTATGTAAATATGTCCTCCTACTATATTACATCAATTTTTTTCCTGAGCCACTAGTCACATAAAGGACCAACCCCCTTCATTTGTTAGCACCCACTAGTAGGAAGTACAAAGTCCCTTCTTTTGTAGAAACCTGATTAGGTTACTAGAAGCACCAAATTCATGGATTTATTTCAAACTCCAGCTTGTAGGAGGCACAAACCCCTAGGATTTCTTCCGATACCCACTCAAATGGAAGAACCACTCCCTATATGTGGGATACAACCCACAATTAATAAGGAAATCTCTTCTCTCTATAATTGACAATGAATTTGCCTAATTCGAGCCCTTTTTTTCCTCTGCCTTTCACCCTTTGTTCTTCTCAACGAACTTCATTCATAATCAACAACATACATTTTATACCTGTAGCAATAATAGGATTCCCTTCACTTGTGCCTTATTCAAATGGAGATATTCGAATTTCCACATCAACAGGATGACTTGAGTTGAATTTAGCAAGAGTGACATGGCATTGTCACTTATTTAATGTAGTCAATTCAAGTGTTGTTGATGGTGGTGGACCCACCAATCTATAAGGGGATCCCCCCGGTAAGAAGTCCCAATTAGACCTCAGATCATCTAGAGTAGGAGTCATAGCATTGGGTCGTATGGAAATGCCTTGACTGTGATTTCGCAAGGAGGGAAGAAAGATAACTCTGTTCGTAGCAGGGGTGTGACAACAGCAGTAAGACAAGGAAGGTGCATGAGAGGTTCTAACACACTGAGGGTGACGTGAGTACACCCCTTGGAAACCTGTGATAGAAATTGACTCGGAAGGGGACACACGAGTAAAGATACATCACAGAATGGAAGGAAAGTTAACGAGAAATCCAAAGTGATGGTTAAACCAACAACACATTTTAGACAGATTCATACATATTTATATAGAATAGTAAATACATGCATGCATGCATAAGAAATAAAATACATATATCATTTAGAGTAAACCAAGTAGCATAGAATACAATACATCATATGCATGAAACGTATTGGATCTTGTTATATTAATAAGTGTAAGTTCCAGTCACACAATACATCCATGTTGAACCACTAGTTCCAATAGTGGAACATTATAGCCACAACTGCCTGCCACTCCAAAGAGATGTACTAGCTATATGCAATGGATAAGCCAATACTCATTACAATACTATCCAAGCTCTCTCCAAGATAGTCTTATCAGAAGCTTAGCTGACCAAAATCCTTTCCAATGAGTTATGAGGTTCTATTTATAGCAAAGGGTGGGGTGACCCTTGACATTCCCCTTTGTGATAGGTCGTCTACCCTCATGACTCTTCATCTACTCTATTGTTGTTACATCCAACTATTTACACTTGAACTTCCACTTGACACGGCATTAAATTACAACGCACATGTGCTCATGTGAGACGAAATGGCTTGAGAAATCTATGCAATACGTCACTGGCACTCGGTCCATTTTGGTAAAACCAACTATTTGACATGCTTCTGATGTTGAAGCTAGTGAGTTAATGTCAAGCTTGGTTGTATGTGATGGTGTGCATGCACCCCACGGTGACATCTTGCTAAAGCAAACTCTTGCCTCTGTTTCATCTGGGTGCATTGGTGTGGATCTTTCATCCAGCTCATCTTCTAGCATGTGTATGGTCTTCTTGGTGAAACTAAACCTACAACTAACTGATGTATAGTGTCCGTGCTAATCTTCCAGTGTGTGCTAGTGGTCATGCACATCAACTATCAACTACATCCTTAGCTCTATCGGACTTGCTTCCTGCCTTCACCTTAGTGAGTGTACTGATGGGTTGGATCACATGCATGCGCATAATGACATGCATGGTAGTGAATCCCTTGCATGCGATCAACAACACTAGTCACCATGTCTGCTTCGTGCTAGCTGCTGGGATGGATCTATAACTTGTACGGGTGTGGTTTCATCCGTGAGTGTATGTTGCACCCCTTGTTGTTCCTGTTCCTGCTGCAACTCATTCGCTTGTCTGTGTAGCTCCTGTTCTTCCTTGAGTTGCTACTTTAGCACATGTAAGGCCTTATTTCTTCCATTCTTTGTCTTTGCACGCCCGCGTTGTCACCTCATAACCTAAGTCTCCAAAGTTTCTTTCATCATCAGTGGATCTGGTTGAGCTTGCAACTTTGTTTTGCCTCTGTGTTTTCAACAACCTTCCTCTTACATTCATTGCATCTGGTATGCTGCCTTCAACTAATTTTCATGATGTTTCTCGTTGTGATGATGTTTCCATGATAGCTTGATGTCCTTGTATACAGACAAGTTGATGTCTTCATGGGTAGGCAAGTCCATAGACACTTGACCGACTACATCTCCAAGTGTGCTCTGAACGATTTCTTCGACTCCCCTCTCTTGGAAACCATTGTACTTGTACTGCTAAGAGGCAGATGAACACCTGCGATACCTTGTTTTGGGTAAATTTATTGTTCTCAAAATGCCTAACCCTCTAGACCTAGTAACTAGTCTAGAAACAACAGACAATGTAATTCATTGCCTTTCCTATAGTTAACAGATAAGAGAAAGAAGAACAAAGGAACCAACCTGTAAGTTTTTGTCGCTCCCACTCTCCTTTGACCAATTTCACCACTCATATTTGTACTTAACTCTCTTAGAAAGTACCTTCACATAAGCCGAGACAGAAACCCATCAAAGCATACAATAATGACGATTTGTTAACTAAACATATCATGGAATCAAGAACACGATATACATCATATGAACACATGAATGGATAAATCTTAAAATTATTTATTAATAGAAGGAAAGATTACAACCCATGTAGATGCATGCTCGATTCAGTTTCATCCTTCCAACTTCAAACCATTCTCTCATCATGAAGCAACAATTTGACATCATCACCATACTCTTACAAATCTCAGTCGAACAACATTTCCTTAACTCAAGAAGTTCCAATCTCTCCAAGTCTTTGAATGCTTGGTCCATTTATAACTGAATGGAGGAGGTTAAGCCATTAATGGCCCTCATGAATGCTTTACCAAAATTGGGAAGTGGTTCCATGGAGGAAGGGATAATGGATTAAGGTTCATTCATCCTCTTCCTCATCCAAATGTGAGCTCCATCCATCTGGAAAATTCTAGAGCCATCCATTGGATGAGGAATCCAATGGATTCATTTCAAAAATTTGATGAATGTTGCTCAACGTAGGTGAAATAAAAGCTAGGTGTGATGCGTAGCACCTAGACAGTGTAGTTCGTACAATGCATTGCATCCTAATAAAGTACCATCTGTGCTGATCTCTCTATGGGTACTTTTTGGATGAATGGTGTCATCAAACTCTTGAGAGCCAAGCATGGTGTAGGTTAACTTCATTAGGGAATGAAAACAACTAAAATATGGGTTTATGGACCCTAATAATACGAATCTGGAAGTTGGGGTTGATGTACCCAAATTTTTCTGTAACAGTTTCCCCCTAAAGCATGAAGTCAAAAATAAACATGTCAAGTGAGATGATTTACCACTTGGGGAGAATGTTTCAAAATGGAAGGATACCTACATTAGTTACCATACATATATCATGATACTTTGATTTTTTCTCATGAACTAGCTGAGGGAAGGCATACCCATGCTTAACTTATAAACTTTCATTACATGTACAAATATAGTCATCTACAGATATAGACCCATGAATGGATGATCATGAATGTAAGGCCATTTGTACATTTGATATAGTACTCCTCAAAAATATATTGTAGTCTCGATAGATGAAACTAGATCCAGGGTCTTCAATCTCATACAATCTTTCGCTCAAGTACAAGTCTGACCATGTGAATAAATGATTTGAAGTCAAACATGGAGAGACATCGTCTAATTACCAACCAATGGTGTAAGCCATTAAAAAACATGAGAGGAATCACCAATAATGATAATGATCCTCAAGGTACTGCAGTACATTCTGCATGGTGTGAATAAATGATTTGATGTCAAACACCGTACAAATTATTTCGATCGAATGCCATTGATGTCAACCTATCGATGGAAGCAAGAAACCTTCCATTGATGTATGCAAGCCTCAACGTACTGAAGGGGTGTTTCTAAGTCAACATTTTGGATGATGCGCTAATGTCAACAAGAAGTGACTCATCGTAGGAGGGCCTTGATGTATCCCAAATTAATGACACAAAACGAGGTAAATTATTTTGGAGATGAAACATTGACTAACAACACAAGGTTCAAGAATGGCAAGCATGAAAATGAAGGCTTACTGTATTGTAAAGGGTGAAGTTTTGAGCTAAATGACTTCTCTTGAACATATCAGTAACACTTAAGTGAATTGGCATCATTGACCCAAAACAAAGTAATGGATGGTATGATATACCAATGGTGTCATAACTATCAAGCTGGATGACCCAACCCACATAGTCACGGCGATGAGGTGAAAATGTCATGTTCAAGAGAAACCTACTATCATAAAGTGTTCCCAGATTTTTCCAATTTTCCCAAATCATTTCCGACCAGTACCTCTTTATTTTTATTAAGCTTGAGGATGATAACATATGCTTGTTGTATAATTCCACCCTTTAGGTGAATCCATCGATATTTGATGTTTTAATGAGTCTAGTGAAGGTGAACTCGGTCTTGTCTAGATGGAAAATATTATCACTATCGATTTTTTTTAACGGGTTTAGTGACAAAGACAACTCAGTCCTTTTCATGTTTAGAGAGTCTGAAAAGGGATTAAAAGGAAATTCCAAAAGTTCTTTTTCGTAAATTTTTCTCTCAAGTCCAAGAAAACATAAAATAATACAAGAGAGTACCTATTGGTCATGCTTGACCAATGAATAACTTTTCCGTAGTTAATATATCTCAGCTCGAAGAAGGGGTAAAACTATACTGAGTAGATATCGATTCTAATCCATTAACGAGCTAGAAATGACAAGTGCTCGACAATATTTCATATTTAGAGAGTCTGAAAAGAACTTAAAGAGGACTCCATTTTGAGGAACGAGTGGTGTCTAAGATAGCAACTGGTTTCGGTGATGTTGGAACTTCTCAAAACATGTTGATTGATGTGAAGAGACTGGCTAATAATACCACTCATTGTAACCGTTCCTCAAAAAAGGGTAAAACAACCAAGTGAAAGTGTATGATTAGCCAAAGGGATGGTTTTCATATGAAAGGCTGATAGAATGACAATCATGAGGGTTAAAAGTGGAAATGGGTTCATTTTTACACAAGCTTAAAATGAAAAACTATGCTTGGATTCTGTTTCCATGCCCCCAGCATGATGAAAGGGAGAGTCTCCAGTAACCAAATGGAAGTCACTACGGTGAAGCAGGACAATTATCCAATAGCTTTTTGGCTTCGTCCAGATAGGGACAAAGGTTAATGGGGTGATTCCCTGCACATAACCTATAGGGAAACTTAACTTTACCATTGGGTGCTAGGTGCATACCCCCCAAGCTTCATTACATTCACCTAGGTAAACTACTCAACGCTATCAAGTGGATGGAATGAAGGTTCTTTTATGAGATCAAGTTAAAGAATTGACTGGGATTTTATAAGATCTAATCAAAGAATTGAATTTGGAACTTGGGACAGAAGACAAGGAACTTTTCTCATGTCCTTGGTTTCATTTTAACGAGGTTGACACAAGGCCAGGAACCATCCTCATACTCCCTGTTTCATTTTTTAATGAGGTTGACATAAGACTAGGAACTATCCTCATATCCTTGGTTTCATTTTTTAATGAGGTTGACACAAGACAAGGAACTATCCTCATACCCTTGTTTCATTTTTTAATGAGGTTGACACAAGACCAAGAACTTTCCTCAAATTTGATCACAACTCCTAAGGGATCATGAAGGAGAGATCTGGTTCTAATGGTCACAGTACATGATGTACAACATCACTGAATTGATCGTCAGTTGATGTAGGTATGGAACAGGTTGCCACATAATTAACTCATGGCGGGGATGATACCATTGGTACAAAAGGACCAATTAGGGATGATGGTTGACTAGGAGCCATATTTGGACTGGGAAATGAAATCTGGTTAACGATGACAATTCTACCTTCATGCAGGAAACAAATGAATCAAAAGCGTGTTGACACAATAGCTCCCATGTCATAAACATAGTCACTCCCAAGAAGTAAATTGTAATCTAAAGGTCCTGGGACTACCCTCACGTTCAAATAAATGGTTTTTCCTCCCAAAGTAATTGGTAACCGAGAGAGGATCCATAATAGTCAATTCGTTCCTCTGTTAAAAGCCAATAGTTTCTATGTAACTAGCACAACTGGGGGTGAACCAAGCGCTTATGAAGCAGTTGAGGAAAGGATACCCACTGATGCACCTTCGTCTATAATAGTGCTAGATACAATCATATTACAAATTTGTACTATGATCTGGAAAGGCACATACGAAGGAAGGTGGCATCCAACCCGTCGATTCCAATCAAAGGAAGTGAATAGACTACTTAGAGGGGGTTCTGTAGAGACGGGAAAATTAACCCCTTGAGTTACACGAACTTGATGATTTTCCTCCTATCTTAATGGAGCAGGAGGATTGCCCCTAAGCCCATTTAAATCTAAAGAAATGAAAAGAACTTGAGTGGTATCATATTCACTCTCTTCGAGAAAGGTACAATTTACTGAACGTGAAATCGGGTCAACTGTTACCTCGACTTGTTCATTTGGGTCAGGTATAGACTCATTGGATTCATTTTCAGAAAGAGTGGGTCTGACCGACGGTTGATTTTGGTCAGTCAATTCATCAACTTATGAAGGATGAAGGGAAAGTTTCCTATAACTATATGGAAGTTGTTGGGGTGAAGCAGGACAACTATCCAACACTTTCTTGGCTTCATCCAGATAGGGACAAAGGTGAATGGGGTGATTCCCTTTACATAACCTACATGGAAACTTAACTTTTCCCTTATTTCCATGATATTTACTGCCACTATTTGATGGTGTGTCACCAACATGATGTCCAAAAGTTGATAACACAGGATGATGTGAATGGGAAGACCATTCTTCTAAGATCTGAGGAATATCAAGAAAATTTCAAAGAAAATGGTCTCGTGCACCAAGTTTGCATGGATATCAAACTTTGTGAGGCTTGATAGATGGTTTCTCATCATATGTTGCATTCAAAGCAATGGTTGCTTCGTTGCCCCTCTATTGAATTTTCTTCTTCTTCTTCTTCTTCTTCTTCCCTTTCTTCTTCTTCTTAGCCACTTGGTTACTAGTACTAACACTTTCACCAGGTGAAGAGGAAGAAGGGGAGGAAGAAATGACCAAGGAAGAAGGAAAAGGGTCAACCTTAGGATCAAATAGAGGTTGATTTTGTCCAGTTGGAGGTGTAATCGATTGTGGAGAAATCACGAAATTTTGAACCAAGGAGGTTGAAAACAACCATACTAGCAAGCCAATGGTAAATCCCAGAAGTGACAATGTAGCCATATATGGAGCACCGATATTTCCAAATGGAGGAAAAGGACTAGGATTCCCATCAGAAGGAATTCTTTGATTGGTGGAATTCCGACTTGTCACCATATGTTTCAACCTAAGATCAATTAAGGAGAAAATGTGGAGGATGTTATCCATGGTCAATTAATTTTTATGACACTGGAACACAACTTTGATTTTTCATTTTTAAAAAGTCGAGAAAAAACAAAAGATGACTCTTGTTGCTTTTGATGTTTGATGAGCCTGATAGGACAAGTGCTCAGATGAACCTTTTCTTTTAAGGAGTTGAAAAGGAATGAAAGTGACGACTGTGGAGATACTAGACAAGAGGGTTTACCAAACTAATTACAAAACTGCAATATACACCTTGGTGGTAAATGAAAGAGAAATTAGCAAGGATTTACCATACGAAAGTCAATCTTCCTGAATGATGTGTTCGGTGCATTGAGATTAGTAAGGCAGCAAACTCGGCTTCCTAGGGATACAGGATTTCAACCTATTGGAGTCTCCCACTATATACTTGATAGTACAGGGAGCACAAGTCCATACTAATACTTATCAAATCAGAGAGGAGGAATCACCCAACCTCAATATAAATGATAGCCACTTGGTTTTAAGACATCGGAACACATCTCTAGCCTAGACCTCTAGATGTTTGTGTTAAGTTCCAATGCGTTATTAGATTAATTGATGTAAATTTTAGGTTGATCTTGCTTAAAATTTTCCTTTGAGGGTTCACCATAAGATGTTTTACGAAATTCCTAAGAATGCAACTATAATGAGAAGCACTCCTTCCATTTGTTTTCAACAATGAAAATCCTAGCTATAAGGGATAAATCATACAAGTACTTTTTGGATCAAACAACAAATATCACAAGCTAGATGCAATTCCCTAAACCATTCCTTTCAAGAATTTACAAACTTTAATATGCACAATGCATGTTTTTATTTTCAGTTTCTCTTAATGTGAATGATGCAATAAGAAAAAATAATGCACAAACTATTCAGAAACTCTTTTTAAAAAAACTGTCAATTTATGACAATTTCTCTTAAAGGGAAAGGAAGATTGTATGACACTTTTGATTTTAAAGAAATGAATATTTTAGACACTCTAAACGAAAATACAAATCAAAAGCACTAGTGAATCAATCGATTATCTATGATGGAAGACTATACGACACTTCATTATTTGAAGAAAATGATGAATTTACAACACTTTTCTATCGACAAAAATAATCGATCAAAAACTTACTTTGACTATAGACTAATAATGACAAAGAAAACATTAAAGAAACATTAATCAGTCCAATCAAAGTAGGGCTGGATTAAGGAGATGAAAAGATTGTTTTCATATATAAGACATCATTTACACTCAACAAGCAATTCAAACAACTAAAAATTGACAGAGTTTGTCAGTTCCTAGATGGGAAAGCTGACCCTAAACGGATCATCGCAGGCATCAGTTAGAGACAGTGTGATGCACCTCATTGGATATATGCGGGAAGTGCACTACATCACACTGTGTCAGTCACGGAAGTGCGATGATTATAACTAGACAATTTTATTCTCAAAATTAACTCAATTTTCACTGAATTGGACCTGAATTCAATAAATGACATAAGGTACAATATGTCAAAGTGTTTTAAGAGATTGATAAGCTACTAAAAGGGTTAATATCATTCCCCAGTATGGTCACCATTTTGTTTTGGGCAAACTTAGTGTTCTTCAAATGCCTAACCCTCTAGACCTAGTAGCTAGTCTAGAAACAACAAACAAAGTAATTCATCGCTTTTCCTATAGTTAATAGACAAGAGAAAGAAGAATAAAGGAACCAACCTATAAATTTCACTCACTCCCACTCTCCTTTGACCGATTTCATCGCTCCTTTCCATAATTAACTAGCTTGGAATGTACCTGCACACAAGCCGAGACAGAAACCCATCAAAGCATATGATAATGACAATCTGTTAACTAAACATATCTTAGAATCAAGAATATGATATACATCAAATAAACACGTGAATGGAAAAATCTTATAATTCTTTATTAATAGAAGGAAATATTACAACCCATGTAGATGCATACTCGATTCAGTGTCATCTTTCCAGCTTCAATCCCTTTTCTCCTCATGAAGCAACAATTTGACATCATCACCATACTCTTACAAATCTCACTCAAACAACATTTCCTTAACTCAAGAATTTCCAACCTCTCCAGGCCTTTGAATGCTTGGTCCATTTATAGCTGAATGGAGGAGTTTAAGCCATTGATGGCCCTCATGAATGCTTTGCCAAAATTGGGTAGTGGTTCCATGGAGGAAGGGATAATGGATTAAGGTTCATTCATCCTCTTGCTCATCCAAATGCGAGCTCCATCCATCTAGAAACTTCCATAAGCATCCATTGGATGAGGAATCCAATGGATTCATTTCAAAAATTCGATGAATCTCACTCACCGTAGGTGAAACAAAGGCTAGATGTAATGTATAGCACCAAGACAGTGTAGTTCCTACAATGCATTGCAACCTGGTAAAGGACCATCTGTATTGATCTCTCTAGGGGCACTTTTTTGATGAATGGTGTCATGAAACTCTTGAGAGGCAAGCATGATGTAGGATAACTTAATTAGGGAATGAAAACAACTAAATTAGGGGTTAATGGACCATAATAATACGGATTTGGAAATCGGGGTTGATGTGCCCAAAGTTTCCTGTAACATACATGGAGCCATGGAAATACTCATGGCCAACAATATGTCAGACGAAAACCAAAATGAACTTGAGTACTAACCTGCAACATACCTGTGTGACTGATCATGAAGGTTGTGAAATTTTCATCGGGAGGTCGGGAGACTGACTACCAAGACTATGCAAGGCACAGTCTAGGTTACTGGGAAGTTGACTGATTTCTAGAACTATGCAATGCACAATCCAGTCTAATAGTTGACTACTAGAATTTTGTAATGCGCAATCTTAGCTGGGAATGGTTGCAGGCTAAGTGATTGCATTGCATAATTTTTTGGACCAATAGTCACTGTTCCTCATATTTGTGCAAATCAATCATGGAGAATAGCTCCTTCGCAGAAATGCACATTTATGGAGAGGAAGATAGAGCCTTCACTACCAGGAGAGCGTTCACTACTAGGATTGCAAACTGGTGTCTTGGCAGCAGAGTCTAGGCTGAGGCTACCAGACTCACCGACGGGAAACTGAATGTGAATATGAAAGTGAATGCATGGTGATACTAAGGTTAAGCATAAGTGAATGATCATGAATGCAAATGGTGAATGACAGATTTAGAAAATGGAACAACATGCATGTGGGTGAGGCAAGTCGCTAAATCAACTACCATTCGTGAAAAATAGTTTCATGCATGCACGTTAGTGAGATGTTAACAACAACTAAAATGGTGCTAGCAAAAGCTAGTATGTATCAAAATGACAGAAATCACTCACTTAAATCAATAAGAAAACATTTGTACGAAGCGAAACACAAAAAGCGCCAGAAATGAAACATAAGACATGGAATCTGAGCTTACTCCAAAATAGTTGAGCTGAATGTGCCAACAACTAGTACATGCAATGTGGGATGTAAGAGATGCAAGTTTAATGTGATGAATGGGCTATGTAACATCCGGTTCATGATTTTTGATAAAATTGAAGATGTGATGGGTATGCCACAAATCTAGGAAGAGAGACACTTGGTGGGAGGTTTCCAAAATGATCCTTGCATGCAACCTCTAGCTGCTAACAGTAGATCCATGAATCAAGGGATGCCTTTGCATGTTGCCTTGGGAGAAGAAGCTCCTACGTGCAAATCAATTTTGCTAGGTCCCAAAGGGAACGGTTCAACTCAACTGCAGATGCAAGAGGCTGCTCAACTGCTCAGAGAAAAGGCGCATTTCTATAAGGGAGTTGGGATAGCTGCTCAGAATATTTATGCAATTTTTGGGCAAACAAGCTGACTGCTACCCAAATTTTCACAACATATAGGCTAAGCAGCCCAGCTAGGAAGGATTGCGCAATTTTTAGGGTGAAGCTTTCTTAGCAGAATTGCACAATTCCAGGGCCCAGCAAGCTGTTTGTCATGACTGCGGAATTTCTAGAGGGAAGGTTGGTTTCCCTCCATATTTGCACAAATTATGGAAGGAGCTACTCAGCATGCTACTGGACCAAGTCTAGATGAATAACCTATGATGGGAATGCATTAAGGTTTGATCGACGGGTTATCTTTCTGCAAGAAAATGGTTGAAGCTTATGTACTTGATGAAGTAAGAGATGCTGATGTGGAAGGTTGGTAGGGAGGCTCCAAAACAAAGCTGAGCCAATATTTTGGAGGGTGGTTGTAGCTGCTACAACACCTAGTGACACACTAGTAGAACTCTAGCTCTCTCAATGAACCTTCTTGGTGAAAACCAAGTCTAAGACATCTAGAAGTATTGTTCAATTCTCAGTTTGTCTTGGTTTCCACACTTGCTTGATTATAAGATGTAGCATCTATCACACTCTTATTCTATTGACACACATTCCAAGCCATGTCAAGGTAGTTGTTTCGATAGGGGTCGAGGGGTATATTGGTCCACAAGTAGTATAGTCGTCAGTCTTATTTTCATCTTTGGTGTTTCTCCGCTGCTAGCAGGACTAAACAGTACCTCGATGGAGTCACATAGGAACACAAGCATGGATCTACTACTAGTGAGCTTGGTCAGTACCCTGGCAGAGTTACTTGCACCACCTCTCTTCGTAGGAAGCCTTTCTCTTCTTTTGCTTTATTCATTTTGCATCTTTTCAGTTTTTCATTTTTCATCTTCATAACTGTGCATAGCACTTATTCATTTGAGAGGAAAAAGATGGATCCCGACTTGTTGAGAGTAGAAGAGGTTGTTCCTACAAAGAAGTAGTTTATTATACCTCAAACATGCCCGTTAAGGTTTCCCCCTCACCTTACTCTACTTGATTGAGATGACAACGATGAACCCAAAAACAATTGACTAGAGTAGGTGGTACTATTAAGTGCGCAAGCATTGTGGTTTCACCAATGATCACTTCAAATAGTATGTATTTTCCATTGATGTATCATGGACTGAAGAAAAAAAGTTTTTTACATAAGAGAGTGGATAATAGATATCCAAATGTTGATAGTTGTACAAGTCCTCTCGTACTTTTACCCATCTTGTTTCAAGATCCATACATGGTTTCATGTGAAACTAACCTACGAACAAAACAAGAAGAGAAACAATAAAGCAAAGAAGAAGTAGAAGAAAAATTAAAAGAAAAGTGAGCAAGCAAAAAAGCAATCAAGTGTACAAGCCAACAAAGAAAGTAAGAAAAGAAGCATGCAAGCAAACAGACTAAAAGCAAACACTACTCCTTCTCCTAAGCTAATGGTGCATGGACCATCTCATGTGAAGTGATACTTCCAATGCAGCCACTAGTGAATTGGTTGACCCATGTTGGTGAAGGCATGGTTCATGAACAAGAAAAATATGTGAACCAACAGACAAGAAAGATATAACAATGAAGACAAACACAGTCTGATTTTACAAGCGACCACAAAAGAGAGATGAGTGAATGTGCATGATGTGCACTTTGTGGAGCCACCAGGGTGTTGTGTTGCATTGCGTGTGGATGTTTAGTGTGTGCATTCTCTTGATTATGGTATGCAAGAAAATGTGAGAAAGGTAGAGCACTTATGTTATGATTACATGCTTGTTTTGTAAGATTCCTCCAACACATCAGCAATGGGATTGTGTAGTTCG
>APFE030605570.1:5756-17494 GCA_000404065.3 Pinus taeda
CCATTATTGAACCCTTTTGTTTAAGACTTATCAATTGGCTAAAAAAAGTGTTGCTTTTTGTATCATCATAATGTGCTATCAATTCTTCCATAAAAATTGCCCAAGTGATAAATTATTTATGAGAGCAAAGCCATTGATACCATACAAACTGATCTGGTTCCAAATATAAAGTTGCCATACGTACATTTTGTGTGTTTTGCACATTATTGAGATCGAAAAATTGCTCCATCTGTAATATCCATGTTGCGGGATCCTTGCCATCAAACTTCCTCATATCGATTTTTGCAATATGATGGGTCTTCGATCTCACATTAGGGTCTATGGAATCATGATTAACATTTCTTTTGTTCTCATCATGAGTTTCCTTTACTACCCTTTCACCCTTAGTGACCATTTCTTGTAGCAACTTATTCATATTTATCTTCAATTCGTTCATGTCTGTCTTCAAATATGTCTTCAAATTGTCCATGTCTGTCTTCAAATCTGTCTTCAAATCGTCCATGTCTATCTTCAAATCTCTATTCCAATCGTCCATCTTAGCTTCCACACCCTTTATCTTAGATTCCATGCCATTTATCTTAGCTTCTATTAGCTTTTGTGAGGCTGACATTTTTTGCACTTGGTATTGTAATTTTGATATATCATGTAGCATTTCTTCCTCTTCTTCATGAGTCATGCTAGAGCTTTCAGGTTCCTTACTAGGTGTTTGCATTTTCTTTCCTCGGGGCATCAGTTACCATTAATAATGCTCTACTATGCCCTTTGAATTCCTTCAAAATAATTTTTCAAACCAAGCTTAAGCAAAAGTTTAAAAAAATATGTACACCTTTTTTCACTTTGTAGGAGCTCGATATTTCCTCTGCTGTATCTCTGTAATTTCAGATCATCCAGTTCTAAAATTACAACCTGCAGTAGCCCTCTGTGTCCTCTTTCTAATGCCACCAATTTGATCCAAATTGGATTCTCCAAGGAAGAGTTATGCCAAATCTCCCACAGTGACCTGATTATAGACTAGTTCAGTAGAGCGAACTTGTACGACGTGCCACATGTCCATGTTTTGACCTTTGGCTCTGAAAAATAATACAAGAAACTATAGTCCATCCTATTTTTGTACATTCTTACGAAATTTCAATCTGATGCTCAGAGAAAAAGTTATGATGATTTTCCCCAGGTCACCTGTTTAGAATGTAATTCGGGAGTCTGCAAAAAGATCAAGTTCCTCAGATCATATCTCCGCAAATATAGCGCGAAAAAGCTTTGAAATTCGGACCCAAGGTTCAACGTCATTTCATCTCAAATGGGATTTTTTTTTTTTGCTTATGAAACGTCGTAGAAAAAAAGGTTATAGCAAAAATGCCATGATGACCTATTTGGAGTAGCGAAACCTAGAATCCAAAGCTCTGATGCCAAATGTTATGAAACCAACTCACAAAAAGATAGAAAATATAGATCAACGCCTTAGAATTCAGCCTCTTCGAGGGGGAAACCTCCTTTAATTACACAAATGAATGATTCTTTGATGATTCAAATGAAAAAACCTCCTTTCTATATATAGGAGTCTAAGGAGTCACAATATAACCCAGTCGACCTAACAATAATAATATAAGGCACAAAAATAACAATAGAGGGATTCTATGGGGCACAGTAATAACAATATGGGGACAATAGGGGCACAACAATATTAATAAGGGATACAAATACAATAGTAATGGGGTAATCGCCAATATTATAGGGACCTAACAATGATACATTGGATTGGCATAGATGTAATAGATCATTGTAAGAAGAAGGTACCTCGGCAGGAAATGAGTGAGAGTTTCGAGGCCACATCTAGTTTTGTAGATGAAATGATATGTCAAAGGAAATTTTGAATCCTATGGAGAAACAATCCTTTGTGTCTAAGGATTGAGTTGTACGTTGACTGATAGTCTTGTTTTCAACATGCATATCCCTGCATAGTAGGAAAAAAAGTATGAATGGCAGCAAGATGGTGAAAAGGATATATGGTAGGTATGTTAGCTCAAGGTTTGTATTGCAGGAAAAGTAAAATGGAAAGCCTATTAAGGGAAAAGGATGTTGGATCCACATCTCACATGAGTTTATTACTGAGAAATGTTGCAACAAACTAAGTTGGATGGATTGGCGTAGGAAATTAATGATGTGGACAAGGCATAAAGGAGCACTTGACTTGGATTTTTCCCAGTCGTGGGAAATGTGTAGTGTTGGGGGTTGTTGCACTGTACTTGCATGGAGAATAGTTTTAATTTATAAAAAAAATAAATCAATAAATATAATAATGTGATCGTTGGTCACATCAGCAAGGTGATTAATTCAATTCAGTACAAGGTGAAATTTTTAAGTTTTGAGAGATATTTTAATGCCAGAAAATGGATTAGGATACCATAGTTTGTTAGAAATTATTTTCAACGAGACATATGCAAGGATGAATTGTACAACAACATAAACAATACCTGTGCCAAATTTATGATAGAAAATTGGCCATAAAGACATTGGGTTCTTGCGCCTAGGTCTAAACATTATAAATATGATATCACTACAAGAGAAAAGGTCATTGGTGAGGTTCATGCCTATGACGGACCTTTAAGGTCCGTCACCAATGTCGCATATGGCGACTGCCTTTAAAAAAGCGTTGTTGTAAGTGTATATAGTGATGGTACTTTAAGGTTTGTCACCAAAACCACTTTCAATCACACTTTTGGTGAGGGTCATTAAAGGCCTGTCACTAATTGTCTCTTTGGTGACACTTTTGGTGAGGGTTGTTAAAGGCCCATCACTAATTCTCTCTTTGGTGACACTTCTAGTGACGATCTTTTATTGATCGTAACCAATGATCCTTTTGGTTACTTTTGGTGACGGTCAATAAATTTTTGTCATCATTGATCATTCCAAAGAGTTTTTGATGACGCTTCATGCATGTGATAGACCTTTAAGGTCCATCACCAATGTTGCATATGGTGAGGGCCTTTAAAAAATTGTTGTTGTAAGTGTATATAGAAGGTTTGTCACCAAAGCCATTTTCAATGACACTTTTGGTGAGGATCGTTAATGGTCCATCACTAATTCTCTCTTTGGTAACACTTTTGGTGAGGGTCGTTAAAGGCCCATCACTAATTCTCTCTTTGGTGACACTTCTAGTGACGATATTTTATTGACCATCACCAATGCTCTTTTTGGTTACTTTTGGTGACGGTCAGAAAATGTTCTTCATCATTGATCATTCCAATGAGTTTTTGATGATGCTATGTACCTGTTACTATATTTTTTTTCAAAATATAACGATTTAAGGCCATCGTTGTGGAGTCTTTTTCATTATGTGTCCAATGTCACTGTGGTTATAATAGTCAGTCAATTTGTTAAGAAGTAATTAGTGTGTCATTTCCCTCAAGTCATAAGAATATAGTCTTCCTATCAATCAACACATGATTCATCTCTATTAGGTTTATTATCTAGCAAATTTTCTTTAAATAAAGTTCCACTAGTGTGTGTAGGAACTATATTATTTAATACATAATCAAGCTCTGTCAATTCTATTAATGAGAGAGACTTAGCACTCCTCAACACTCATGGCACACCTTAACATGCTTTGGAATAGTACACTAACATTCCTTGGCACCTCGCATGTTTGGAACATCTTTGTACCTGGAACATCTTGCCATGAGTAGGACACCCAAGTGCATGTTGGCATGCCATAGCATAGCATAACACTCCCCTATCATGTATTGGTATTCCTTGTAGTCCCTAACATGTCCTTGAACTCCTTGGCATAATATTTCATTGACAAACATTAGCACTTGGCACACATTGGCACTTGGCACACATTGGCACTTGGCATGTATTGGAACATATTATTAGTGTGCCTAGCATGCCCCTTTTGAAAAAGATAAAGTCCCAACTTATTAACCCTCTTATGTGTTCATTTCCTTGCATTTTATCTTGGTCATTTCTTTTGTTGCCTTGAAACTCGTTGACGCATATTGGCATACTCTGGCACCCTACACATCTTATCCTGTCTTAGCACATGGCATGCCTTGGCACTATTTGGCACATGTTAACACACCCCAGAACTACCTAGCACACTCTAGCACTTCTTGGCATTCCCTGATATTCCCTGGAATGCCTTACCCATGCTTAGAATACCTTGTCACTCCCTCCTTAGCATGAAAACTAGCAATGATTGACACTCCCCGACACACCCTCATATTCAATCACTTCCATGCATTTTGACCTAGTGCTCCCGTGTGTTGTCCTAGTACTCCCTAACACTCCTCAGCATGCATTGGCACTCTCTAGCACACCTTAGCAGTCATAAGTGAAGAATGAAACTTATAACCAATGTTACCAGACTCAGAATAAACAATAAATCGACGAGGAAAAAGCACTAAGATTTTTAATAGGATTGGGGAAAAATCGGGAAAATATTAGTGAATTCAATAAATAAAAATATACACATATATTGAATTAAAAAAAACATTTTGCATTGATATTCATTAAAGCCATGTCCAAGCAATTAATAATATCAATAGATGTCCAAAATATCATGAATGAATAATCATCTCATATATGTTATGAGTCCAAACATGATCCAAAGTACTGAGTCATGACTCCTAACTAGTGACTACATAGAACTAGAAGTAACCGCTTCTAAAAGTTTACAAACAATTGCATACTAATTAGAAAAAAATCAGTAACTAAGAGTCTAAGACTCTTAAGAGTGAGAACTAGAAGCGATTCCTCCCACTCCTTCGCTTGCTTGACTCTTAAATTTCTTCAAGTCATGTAGGCTTAAAGGAGGAGCCTCCTCTAATTGGACCCAATCTACTGCATTTGTAGTTTGTACATCTATCTCTTCAAGGTCTATTGGTGGATGATCCAAACCTATCATTATCATAAGACATTGAAATGTGAATTTAAGTTTGACTTTGAACTTTAAAGTTTAAACTTTAAATTGCAAATCAGACTATGAAACCTTCAAATTCAAGTTCTCACCTAATATTTTCTTATTGCGAAGTTGTAGATTGTAATGGAAAAATACAAGGTCATTTAAGCACTTTTGTGTCAATCGGTTGCACTTCTTAGAATGTATTCTCTCAAACATGCTCCAGTTTCACTCACAACCTGAAGCACTGCATGCTTGGTTTAAGATTCGAATGGAAAATCTCTTCAAATCTGGTGTATCACTACAAAAGTTTTGCCACCAAAGACCTAGCAAGTGGCAAGGGTTTGTGAGTAGACATACTAAATACTAAATAGTAAAAGCTTAAAAATACAACAAAATTTAATAACACATTTAACATACAAAATAAAACTTAAACAAATTTAATAAATTGATGAAGCCTTCAAGCCTCAAAGGGTACCTAGCAACATCTTAGACCTTTCTCGTATAACACTGGTATAGGAAAATAATTTAGCTGGTGCTCTATAATCCTATAGTTGGGCAAAGACACAACTTTGAAATTCTGGATCAAGGAAGCACCTTTCCATGCATGTCATAATTCCTCTGTGAACCTCCCCACCCTCTTTAAATTTTCTCTTATCATAAAAATATTGTGGGTTTAAGAAGTACCTAGCAACATGTAAGGGGGAATGTAATTTCATATCCCAACGTGCATCAATAATGTCCCAAAGAGGCATATACTTTTCCTCCTCATCCCCATATCTTCTTTTGATGACCTCCTTTGCGAGATCCATCACCTCATAAATGTAACCCATAACGGGTTTGTCACCATACCCCATCCTGAAAGTTCAAGCTTTCAAATTTAAATAAATATGAAACATTGAAAATAAAAAGAAGCTTGAAATGAAATTTAAAACATGAAAAAGTTAAAAGACTTGAAGTACTTGAGAACTCTAACAAGGGACTCCATCACAACAATAATCTCTTCGGCATCTTTCCAGAAACTATCATTAAACACAAGTGCAACAAGTTCAATCCCTTCAAGGGTCTTGGAATGTTCAGATGCCATCCACTTAGGTCCCAAGAAAATCCTCTTCAGATTTATCTTTTGCTCGACCAAAAATTACAAAGATATGAAATTTCTTGCAAATCTAGTCACTGCAGGTCAAACAATTTCTTTACCTTCAGTGTATTTTATCATGGTGTTTAGGACAATAGTGTGGTTGTATAGGTATTTGGTTATGGATTTTTTCTTCTCCACTTTCTCATGTATCCAATGAAGCTTACCAATTTCCTCAAGCATTAAATCTATGCAATGGGCAACACAATAGGTCCAAAAACTAGTGGGGTGCCTAATCTCAAAAAGTCTACCAACAACCATATAATTGTTGGCATTATGTTTTTGGTATGGTTATATGTTACAGATGTTGTACTTGATGGAAACACCCATGGCATGGCTCTCAATATGATGAGAATTAAGAAGTACGTAGGAGAACAGTTCAGTAGATGCGTACCCGCAAGTACGCCGTGCAGGGACCGCGTCCAGACACGCAGGTTACCCATTCATGAGGTGCGTACCCCTAGTGCACATACTTCAAGGCAGAAAAGCACGCACACGTGGGGTTTCTTATGTTTAACCCTTGGTATTTAGCCAACGGTATTGTGTTATTATGGTTTTGGCCCGTGGTATTGATCCATGATTTGAGGAAGAGCTTGCCTATATAAAGCAAAGGAGATCATTTGGCTTGGTATGCTTTTGGGTTGAATATCTTAAGATCTGAAATATTGGGTTATTCTTTCAAAAGCTTGATCTATATGAAAGTGAAGTGGAAAGCGAATTTGTGAAGGGTGATCTCTCGAGCGCTTGATCAGATCTGGGCATCCGTCAAACTGTAGCACACTAGTGATCTGCCAATTCGGCCCTAATCTGAAGTACGCGGGTGTTTAATGGTGCCTCTGCGTGGGTACGCAGAGCAGAAGACGGGTGACTGCGTGGGTACGCAGTGTAGAAACAGGCGAATTACGTGGGTACGCAGTGCAGAAACAGGCGAACTGCGTGGGTACGCAGAGCAGCAGTGGTTCAGGTGCGTATGCACAGTAAACGTACGCAGCGCGATAGTCTTCCTAGGTGCGTGCCTACTGTGACAGTACGCGGCGCGATAGTATTCCTGGGTGCGTGCCTACTGTGGCAGTACGCGGCGTAATAGTGCATTTGGGTGCGTACTGTACGCAGCACAGTAGAAGAAGCAGTGTGTGGTCACGCAGTGCAACAAAAGGAAGTCTGCGGGTATACGCAGAGAAGCAGAGGGTGAAGTGCGTAGAGACGCAGGCCAAAGAAAGGAAAGCTGCGTATCTGTCTCATGACTATTTGTTGACTGCATTTTTCTGTTGATAAGGTGTTCTGGGTTTAGTTCTGTTTTGTTGATCTGGTTACTGCTGTTAACTGTGAAATCTACATGTACTTGATGATCATTTGATGTTTATGGATCCAGTTTGAAAATTTATGAAAAGTGGTCTTTGAAAGAAAAGGGGGTTGTAGCTCCCTTCCAGGATAGACTGGAAAACGATAGAGAGTTGTAGCTCTCTGCAGGTTGCAACCTGCGTACTGGTAAAGGACTGCACCAGTACAAGACCATTGTAAAAGGAGTTTCTAATTTGAAAGAAGATAGAGACATATTGCCGCAGGTGGTTTTCACCCACATTGGGTTTCCACCTTACATCTTGTGTTCCTTGGTGTGACTGTCTATTTTGTGTTCCTGCTCATTATTCTATGGTTCTCACATACAGATTAATGACAAACATCTCAAGAATAAATTAAATTATAAGTTTGGAAGGTATATGCAAGTTTCAATTGTCAGATCTGGAAATATTTGTATAAATTGATAAGAGTTTGATAACGCTGATTCACCCCCCGCCCCCTCTCAGTATTATTTCCAACCGCTGCAATCCAAGGGAGAATGGAAATAATATCGATACAGGAACCAAACCTCTATAAGGAAGCAGAAACTTTTAAGGCTCTCCACACAAACTTAAGAAAGGAAGAGGAATACTAGAGACTAAAATCCAAAAATAACTGGCTTAAGGCAGGGGAGAGGAACACTAAGTTCTCCACAAACAAGCCAAGTTCAGGGAATCAAAAATTAATACAACTCAGATAACTCATGGGGGGAGACCATCAATAAGTTTGAGGAAATCAAAGGAGCAGCAATGGAACATTTTGAAAATATGTATACAAAGGATAATACTTGGTACCTTGCCAGCAAAGACTACTTTCTTGAGAGCATCCATCAAATGGTGATGAAAGAGTGGAATCGCTCTTTGACTTCCCCGCCCACACCCCCCACCCCCCGACGTTGGAGGAAATTCGAAAAGTAATTTTGTTAAGTTTAGGTATGTTCTATGCTTAGAGCAATTTATTTCAATTTTCACAGTTAGCTCAATATCTTTTCCAGATTAGCAATCGTTAAAGTAAACTGCAAATAGAACATAAACATAAATCGTAGAAGACAAGCCAAGACAAGAGAACACAAGATGTGGCGCTAGCCAGGGACAAACCTCAATGTGGGGAAACCCTTGATCAATTATTCTTATATGTTCTTCAATAGTTCAGCAAAGAGAGAGAGAGAGTACATTTACAACAGAATTCAACACTTTGACTTATCTAGATAAGAGCAAAGATCATCTCTAAGAAGATGATACATGAGATCAGTAGAAGACATGTTGCTTCCACTGATTCTCTAAGGTGACTTCTTCACCTATCATTGTGTTGCATCTCGTCATCATGCTACCTCACCGTGCTGCACCATGTTGCACCCATCATCACAACGTTGGACCTCATGACTGTTGCACCTTATGCTACATTGTTGTCCCATGTGCCATTGTTGAATCATGTTGTCATACAGCATGTCTCATGTGCTTGCAACACCATGCTTGCCACTACTAACTATGCTTGTTGTCCATGCTTGTTGTCCCATTGTGCAACTGTTGCACAATGTCATTGTTGTCCCATCATTGTTCTGTCTCATCATACTATTGTCCCAACATCTTACAGTTGTCCCATTGCACATTGTTGCACTGTATCATTGCTGTCCCATCATTGTTTTGTCTCATCATACTGTTGTCCCAACATCTTACCGTTGTCCCATTGCACGTTACTACACTATATCATTGTTGTCCCATCATTGTGTTGTCCATGCTTGCTGCTGGCCCTACCAGTCATGCTATACCTTGTTGTTGTCCCCTCACAGCTTGCTATACCTTGTTGTTGTCCCGTGTGACTTTGTAGCACTATGTAGCCTTGTTGTTCATGCATCTTAGCAGCACTATGTCTTGTTGTCCATGCATCTTTGCAACACTATGTCTTGTTGTCCATGCATCTTAGTTCCACCAAGCTCCATTGCCTAGTTGTCCACAACACTATTGTTCCAATGTTGCCTTCACAGCTGCTTATGTGGTGACTGGTTAGGGCATGTGGCAGCCCTTACACACCCAGACCAATAGCCCCTTAAGGACTACGGCCCACCTTGGCAAGCTTCTTCCCTTATAGTCGTTGCCTCCATGGAATGATGCCCAAAACAGTAGCATATCGTTCCCATTATCCTTGGCCTGGTTGCTTGCCTTTCCAACTCTAAACCGTACCTAGAAATAGCCCTAAACCTTACCCTCAAAACTGCACTTTCTCACCATGTTGTCACCACAGCCCTTCACGCTGTCTAAGGCAGCCTCCACGCTACCCCTTTGACCCTTCATATTGCAGCTAAGGCTTCACTGTCCACACAACTCTTTACACTGTCTAGAGTAGCCTCCTTCTTGACTACATAGAGGCCAGTGTATAGGCTAGGGCTTGATCTTGATAGTGTTAGTGCTTTAGGCAGTGTATTTCTTCTTCTACACTGCGTAGATACTAGGGTTATCCTCCTTGTAGCATTAGGGCTTCTCACTTGACTGCGTCCTCTAGATTAGGGCAGCATTCTTCTTCTTGACTGTGGCTAGGGCAGCCTCAATCCTCCCACGTCTAGGGCTTCCACTGCTAGATTTCTCTTCCACTAAAACCCAAGACAAGTGGAGAGAAATCAAGATAGAAGTGTGTGTAGAAATAACTATCAAGTCACCTCTTTTTATACTAAATTGTGAAGCACATGTGTGGGTTATTTGGTTGTTGGCCGACCTTGACGAATTGTCTTATAACACAAATAGATTCATAACTCCATGAATACTTATCAGAATTGGATGATCTTTAGATCAATCCTACACCTCCCGATGAGAGGGATCCAAGAAAAATATCAGCTACCATAAATAAGACAACCCACATGGAGTTTGGCCCTAGTTGCTAATTTTAACAAATTTACTCCTTTCCCCCAAATAAAGCATCGAGCTGGAATAGATTCACAGCAAGCTTCTATCGCTCCTTCTAGGATGTTATTAAGAGAGACCTTTGCAGACTGGTGGGATACTCCTTCAAAAGATTTGCGGGGGGGGCATAAACTCTTCTTTCCTGGCCTTAATTCCTAAAGAATCGAACCCCTCCTTGTTCTCCAGATTCCGCCATATTTCCCTTTGCAATGTCTCCTACAAAATCTTCTCGAAGCTATTGGCCAGGCACATTAAGCCTTTGTTCGCCTCTCTAATCTCTGAAAACCAAGGGGGATTTCTTCCAAGTAGGTAAATCTTTGATAATATAGTCCTGATCCAGGAAGCTCTGGATTCACGCTGACGCAGGGGGGATCAAGGTATGATTATAAAGTTGGACATGGAAAATGCCTTTGACCAGGTTAGGCATGGGTTCCTATTAAAAGTTCTCAGGGAAATGGGGTTGGATGAGACCTTCATCAGCTGGATAAATCTTTGCACTGCCTCCCCTTGGATTGCTTCGTTGGTAAATGGAAGACCGGTTGGATTCCTCAAAGCCTCGCAAGGGTGCCCTGAGACGAAAATTGGAGCTTGAAAGAGTCTCCCTCAACCTCTCTAGCATCAGCTACAAGGAAGGCATCAAAAGTATAAATCATGGGCAATTCGCGGATGATACTATTATGATGGGAGGAGCCTCGACCACAATCGCTCATCGTTTTAAGAGCGTCTTAGATAGATTCCTTAGTGCTTTTAGGGGTACCACTAATGATAACAAAAGCCACACCTATAGCTAGAACATCTCAAGACATAAGGAAAAAAGATAGAAGAAATCCTGAGGTTTAAAGCAATCCGGGAGTGGACAAATTTCAATTATTTAGGGATCCCAATATTCTAAAGATGAGCTACACCACATGCCTGGCAAAAAGTGCAAGATAAAATAAAAACAAAAATTGTAAACTGGGGTGGTATTTGGCTTAATTATGTTGGAAGAGAAATCCTCATTAAGTCAGTCATGTCGATGATCCCTCTGTATTAGTTCACTGCCCTTCAAGCCCCCAAGAGCGTGCTTCAACAAATCGGCATATATATAAGAAAAATCATGTGGGAAGGAGGGAAAGAGGAAACAAAGAAATATCATTTAGTAAATTAGAAAACGGTCAAAGCTCTGAAACAACATGGAGGTCTGGGAATCAGGGATCCGAAGATATCTAACTTGGCAATGGGAGCAAAATTGTATTGGAGTTTGATCACGAAGTCAAGTCAATGTTGCTCGCAAGTGATCAATGCTAAATATCCATCTCAGCAAACTGTTAGAGGGAGGCGTGAGGTCTCTGGTATGGGACCCCCCATCTGTGACTGATCTTCTCCTCCAGGGACATTATCACCAAAAATATAAGCAAAATTTTGAGAAACGGAACCTCCACCAAAATTTTCTTTGATTCAATTATGGGGCTCCAACCCTTCGATTCTAACC
>APFE030605571.1:0-14421 GCA_000404065.3 Pinus taeda
CACAAGGCCAGCAAAAAAAGCACAATTGACAACTCAGACTTTGGACACAACTATAATGTGATAATCAAAGTCGCATGGAAGTCTGTAAAGATCTAGTATTTCACAATCAATCCAATGACACTGAGATCAAGGATACGGTTTAGAAGCGAGCCATGGTTCTGCAATATGTCCAACATAACGGCAAGTCATTAACATCTTAACTAAGCCACTTGCAAAAGGGAAATTCAAGATGTTCAAATAGCAACTTGGTGTGTTGGAGAACACCATTATCAATAAGAGCATTGTTAGTGAAAGTATCTCCAATAATCTTCTACACAAGTAGATCCACCTAGCTGTTCAAGGAGGCATATCACTCCTGAGTTATTGGAGAGAGCACTCACACGGGCCTACCAGCTTTAGATAACGCATCCACCACCGCCATTCCTAAGTTTGAGTCACTTGCAAACCCTTTTGATAAACCATAGTACACCTTATTGGATCTATAAAAGAGAGCACAGAGCTATCGATTCATTCATTGAGTCTTCAATCAGCAGCTAGCAATTTATGGGCATTTTCATGTAGCACATTCATGGTTCTGTAATATGTCCAATAGAGTGGAAAATCATTGACATCTTAACTAAGCCACTTGCAAAAGGGAAATTCAAGATGTTCAAATAGCAATTTGGTGTGCTGGAGAACACCATTATCAGTAAGACGATTGTTGGTGAAAGTATCTCCAATAATCTTCTACACAAGTAGATCCACCCAGCTATTCAAGGAGGCATATCACTCTTGAGCTATAGAAAAGAGCGCTCATACAGGCCCACCAGCTTTAGATAACACATCCACCACCACCAGCTAATCTGAGAGGCATGTGTGGCCAGATAAAGAGAGGCTATTATAAATTATCTTTCTAAGGTTGACTTAGGATAAAGAAAATTGTATTCCTAAGTTTGAGTCACTTGCAAACCCTTTTGATAAACCCTAGTACACCTTATTGGATCTATAAGAGAGAGCACTCCTCTTTTCATGTTCAAAATTAATAAAGGTAGTGACAAGTTTTGACAGTCCTTTACTGAATTACAATACTACAATGTAATATCCCTATGATGCTTATGTGTATCATATTTTGTTTGCTAAAATCATAGTACAAACAAAGACAACAATAATCAACCTATCCAGTCAGATCTAAAGTGTGCACGTCAAACTTTTGGAATGTGCTAAGTCAATTAGCAGAAAACGTTAGCTAGCGATGGGCATTTCTGTCAAACTTTTGGAATGTACCAAGCCTAAAGTGCGCACCGGACAGTGAGTAGCAGAAGAAGAAAGTGGCTTTAAATCAGAAGTATGTGTTCTGCTAAGTTGGTGTTTTGCTAGGTGGTTGAAGTGTCATAGTGTAGGACAAACTGTGGAGCATCTTAAGGCTATTAGAAGGGCAGCAAGAAGGACTCTCTGTTTTGCCCTAGGGATTTCCTAAACTTGCCTAGGGATAAATTGTTGAATGGACAAATAATATCTTTGTGGCTTTTGGCCAGTTTTATACTATAGATAGCAATCATCCAGTAGATTATAGATAGAAATCATCCAGTGAATATAATCTAGAAGCCAACCATTGGATGTAATCTAGAAGCTAATCATTGGATATCAGATCCTGAATCTCAAGAACCAAAAATTCATTCATCTAGCATTTTTTTGGGCTTTATAAGACTGACAAAGAATTCATTCTCTTCTAGAATTATTTAGTTATGTTAAGATTCATGGCTTGCAGTAATGCAAAATAGAAAATGCAAACATCAAGAGTTTAACAGCTAGCTTGTCGATTGTCACATAGACAGGGAATGCAAAACAGAAAATGCAAACATCAAGAGTTGAATAAGTAAATTGTAGGGATACTTCAGAGGCATTGAAACGTGATCTCTGCATTGTTTTCCAAAGAATACACAACCATTTGAGTTTCAAAAGGATGGAGTTTCTTATTTCCAAACAATCACCCATTGAAACCAGGTGAAATCAGAGAACTGTAAGGTCACCCAGTGAATAGATCTAGGTGGAATGGTGACTTGGATCTTAAAAGACTTGTCAGCAAATTCATCTTCTTGGTATAACATTATTGTACGAGGTTTTTGGGTCATAAATGCATAATCATGTCAGAATAACTAAGATTACAAAAAATATAATGTCTGACCAACTCTTGTCAATTTAAGATCCAAAAATACCAAAATTTGGAGACATACTTACTTTTCCAGTGTGCGCATATCCTACGACGGTCATTCTAACAATTATAATGTCTCATATACTGAAATCGAAGTAGAACTACCTGGCAAAACAAACCCTCGAAGGGCTTCTTATTTGATTCCTATCTGGTTCTCCAAAGCACAGTCGAATGGATGCAGCTCTGTCCACCGAGGCCCCAAGTGCATCTTCAGCTTTGGCAGTGTTCCTATTCACAACGAAAGGAGATAAGTGTGTAGAGGCTTTTTCCTTTACCTTGTGTAGATAGGATTGAATGGGGAATGACATTTAAATGAAATAGAGAATAGGGGATTGTTCTGGCTGAAAGCTTACTGGAAACAGGCGTTTTGCCCCAAAACAGACGAACAAGCTTCACCTTGTAGAGGTTGAGGGATCTACGCTCTCATGGAGAGCACATGGGATGCAATTGGAATCAGTTTTATATAGAGTTTAGCGACCGTGTCAGGAGATATCTAAGCTTTCAGAAACTCAACCTTAGTATTTATGCCCTGACTATTTATTCCCTAATGCAACCCATACAAAAAACACCACTAGTAAATTATTCCACAGTTCCCGTAGTGTAATATGCTTAGCTGAAAAACGAGTCACTTAGTTTTTAAATGACTACTTAGTTCAAAAAAGTAATCTTGAATGACTAATCAGAGAAGAAGCCAGTTAGTTCTTGAATAAGTAAGTAGTTCAAAAAATTAATCATATAAGAACACAAGTTCAAAAACAGTGATCAGATAAGAATACAAATATATTATATGGATATCCAGTTCTTGAATGACTACTGAGTTCCGAAACGGAAATTCTTCTCAAGCTTATAGCTCGGAAAACAAAAATTCTTCACAAGCTTATGACAAAAATTCATACTTCCAGTTCTTCTTAAGAAACACGTTACAGAGGGTAAAATAAGTCATTCTGTATGCACAATGACATCTGAACTATCCAACAGGAAGCTACTGTGTACATGGAAATCTCGTAAGCTGTACGTAACATCAGTAATGTCTTCTAGATATTTTTCATATGTCAGTCCTGTTAGAGATGGAAAAAGTTCTAAAAGCAAATTTCCTTTTAGAATGCACTTGTACTAAACATTTGCTTCTGTTTGGATGATGCAATGCAATCGTAAACAGCGTCGATATGTGGTTAACTCTTGACATGTGGAACAATTAAGCTGATTTGTGGAAACTGTTCCAAATGTGTCTGCTGGAACAGAGCAATTGTTGCAGATTGTAACAAAAGGTTCTTCATGTATGTCTGCTATCGTTAACATTCCTTTAACCTGCTTCATGTTGTAGTACAGTTTTAGCGTTAGATATTGTAATAAAAAAATACTAGGAGGACGATAAATGAAAGAGCATAATTTAGGAGAATAGGTTGCAGTACAGTTTTAGCATTAGATATTGTAATAAAAAACATAATTTAGAAGAATAGCAAATAATTTAGCAAAACAACAAATAAAGAATTAGAAATTATATTTTGTGGACTAGGAAACAACCTTTGTTGTCGACATAGTTAGTTTGCTAAGGTCTGCAAGTACTCTGTTCGAATTGACAGCTGTTATGAAGGTAGATTTGCATGTGCGTAGTGATCCGAACTCTTTTCCTCTGACAAGATTCCGAAACAACACCATTGGTGCTTCTTGTTTTGAAATTTGTTTTTGTATTGATTTGAAAACTGGTTGAAATGTAGTGAAAAGATAAACCTGAATTGCAAAATGTACCAAGTGTTAACACTAATGCAATTGCTTCTAAGTAAATGTAAAAAAGTATAAATGGTTGAGTTTGTATATACCGTAGCTTTGTTTTTTTGAGATTTGCCATCCTTGATCTTTATGACATATTGACCAGCTATTTCTTTTGCTGATGCTACAAGACCAGCTACTGTACCGATTGCAAATCCAGTTGCGTTTTTGAGTTGACTAATAGTGGTTGTCGGTACAAATGTGTATTGCGTACAGACAGCTGGGATAGTTTCTATGATGCTTTTGTCATGTAACACTAATATGCAGCTACAGTGTCCATGGTCATAAACTGTTTTGGGAGAGACCTTAAAATATCTTATACAGATTCCCTGGCCGACTACAAGTTTGTCCTCGGCAGTGGGAATGAGATTATGTGGCACATTCAGTGTGATTTCCATATTCCCTTTGCTATCCACTAGGCCAGCACGTAACAATTGAATGTTGTGTATTTGATCAACCATTGTTTTATAAATGACAAGAACGTCACCATGAAAGATTCTTCCCAGTTTCAGGCTTCTCAGTTCCTGTATTGTGATTGGAGTGCATAGTTGTTGGTTGGAGCTTATTTCAGATTTCTTTTCATGTTTTTTCCTGTAGAACAATATTAAAAAGAATTTGAATTAGCATAATGTTTGTATTATAAAACTTGTAAGAAAAGATTTAAAGGTTATTTAGTTACTTTTTATCAGTTTCTGAGATGCTAGAAGTTTCTGGGAGAGCGCAAGCCTCTAGAGCAGTCTCTAGAGTAGTAATTTCTTCGTGTTGTCTTTTCATGTTAGTTACCTGTACACATATGAGTACAAGCTATTAGGTTTATAAGCAAAATGTGTTCTATGTAATTCTAGATCTGTGCATAATACTATTCTCTGTGTTGTTACCTTGATTAGTTTGTGCAAAGTGTTGCAAGGAAGCTGCAAGACATAGACTTTCAGTTGGATATGAAGTTTAGCAAATTGTAGAGAAACTTGTGTACCAGTGCTACATTGATTTTGCAGTGAGAAAAGAAAGAGTGCAAAAAGGTGGAAAACATAGCAAATTGTAGAGAAACTTGTATACCAATGATAGATTGATTTTGCCGTGAGAAAGCCAAAAGTGAAAAAAAAAATTGTTTTGAGTAAACCAAAAGTGCAAAAAGTGGAAAATATAGCAAATTGTAGAGAAAATTGTATACCAATGCTACATTGATTTTGCAGTGAGAAGGCCAAAAGTGCAAAAAGGTGGAAAACATAGGTTTTGTTTTATGGCATGTTTAACAGATTGCACAGGAAAGGGTCGTTAGAGCTGTAGTAGCACATAGAGTATGCCATGATCAGACCAATATGCCAATGTTACATTTATTTCACACTGTTTTATAGGCAAAGTTGTCCAGATATGGTCTATTATTGTTTTCCGTTGTGGAGATAGTTTGATTGTTATTTCTTGTAAGTTTTCCATTTCCATAAATTGTACAAAGTTTTTGCTACGAGCTATTTGTTGTTTGATATCAATGTTCAGATCACCAATAACTAAAAAAACATAATTAGTATATGTAGTTTGCGATTTTGCTTCCTTTATTATTTGCATTATTGTGGATACTTGTTCAAATGGTGCTGCATAAATGTTCATTAAGCAAATCGGCTGCTGAAAGTATATGTCAATTAGGGTAAGCTCTATTTTGTTTTTTCAAAATGTCTTTATTGCCTTAATAGTTATTTTTTTGTTTATGCAAGTAAGAATTCCATGTGTCGAGTGTGCAGTGGCAAAATTGAATGATAAGAATTCTTTGTCTACTGGCGGAATGTAGAGATGAGTTTCTTGAAAACAAAGGATCATATTGTCCATTAAGTCATTGTGGTGAATCACGTCACTAAGGTGTGCACGTAGACTATGTGTGTTTAGACTTGCAATTGACAAAACATTCTTGTTATCAGATTTCTTCTTCGCGAATTCTAGTTTCCATGCAGCAATTGCTTCTAGCCGTGACATTTCATTGATTATCTTGTTTTTGATATGGAAGTTTTGTTGTGTTAGTTTGTTAATCAAGTATAGTGACTCGACAGTTCTAACACGTGATAATGCAATGTAGACTAGACCATGTTTTGTGACACCAGTTGGGTCAAATGCAAGTTGATCTAATGTCAACCCTTGTGTTCAGTGTATTGTTCGTGCACATGCTAATTGGATTGGAAATTGTTTTCGAATTGTAATTTGTAATTTTCTATGAGACACTGCTAGCGATTTTGCAATTCGAAGGATTGGTGTCCAATTTGGAAATATATTTATGTTGTATAGTTGTTTGAATTTGTTTCTTTGTTGTTTGCCAATTTCTGTGTCTGAGAATTCTATCGAGACAATGTCAGGTCTGTTGTTATTAGATGAATAGGATTTGAAAATCCCTTCAGCACCATTAACCAATCCATCGCTTGTATTGTAATTTCCTGCATATAGTTCAACTAACATGTTTTGTTTAACTGTGATTGTTGATGGCAATGAGATTGCTTTATCAAAAGAAAAATAGCTCGATCCAGGAGTCTCATAGTTATCAATTGCAAGTAGCGTTATTTGTTCCCCCTTTGTTAGAGAAAGCATTTTTGCATTGTGATTATGGACATCTTTGTTTCGATAGAAAATGTATGGGAAAACTGGGCTTAAAGGTGCCATCCTGTAGCAGTTATTGTTTACATAAGAAATATCTTGATCTGTTTGCGTGTTTAATCTCATCCTATTTAGTACATCGATGAACAATGGGTCTTTTTGGCGCATTGTTGTGTGCAATTGATAACATTTTATTTTCTCTGGCCAGAAGTCATATGGAATTGTGTTTTTGTTGATTTTTGGGTTTTCAAAGATTAGAGAATCTATGACTGGGTTTGCCTGGTAAAGATCACTAGAGAATATGATGTCAACATTAGCAAAGTATGAAGTTGGTGTGTGTAAGATTTGTCGGAGTCGCTTATCAATTTGATATAGTGTTGTTGCACCAACAAGCAATGCCTCATCTATGAGGAGAACACGCAATTGTTGGAAATGCTTCGATAATGTGTCTAATTTTTCATTGTTTAGCAACGGGCAATCTTCTTTGTTAAAGGGCAAATAGAATGCAGAATGCAATGTCACACCACCAGCATTAAAGGCAGCTTTGCCCGTGTGTGCAGTGATTATTCCTATTAGTTGTGGTGGGTTATAAGGCAATGCCACATTGTGTATGAGTACTAAGGATTGGAAGATTTCCTTAGTTGTGTGTGTCTTTCCTGTTCCTGCACCTCCTGTTAATAACAAATAGATCATTTCATTTGGTCTGTACAATTTTCTTCTTATAACATCAGTCACTGTTCTTGCTTGTTTTGTGTTTAATTGACGCATTAATTCATAGTACTCTACGTCTTCAAGTATATGTGGTTGTTTGACGATTTCATATGGCCTTGTAGATCGTAGAGAAAACTTCTTTGTATCTTGAAAATGTTCCAAGTCATTTTGGAAGTCATAGTTTTCGTATTTGTCATCTATTGATTTGTTAAATGTTGTGGTTTTCATTTCATTTGATTTCAAACTATCTATGTCGAATATTTGTTCAGTTTCTATTTCTACTCTGTGAATTACGTCATCTATGTCACCCCATGTAGTTGTTGTAACAAATTTGAACTTTTGTTTGTTTTTCTTGACTATTTCTTCGAATGCAAGATATGCAGATTGCCAACTTGTGTGATGTTGTTTAATTTCAGTTTCACTTACTCGATAGGGGTAGTATAACATTAATTGCTCTCTACAGTGGTTTTCAATGTCCTTGTATTTGTTATATCTAACAGATCGAATGACATATGGCCTACTTGGTTTTCTGTGTTTTTTTCTTTTCATTGTATAACTAGATGCAAATTCTGCTAAGCATACAAGTTCAATAGTGGTAGCTCGTAGAACATAGTAGTCAATAATTGATAGGCACATTATGTCTTCTGAGTCATCTGCCTCCTTTTGCAGGTCCTTTTTTCTTTTAAGAACAAATGCACGATCATCCACAGGAGATGTGTTAATGAATACACACTTTCGTGAACTACAATTTAGTGGAAGTGATAACACAATATGCACTGATTGTTGTGCAAACATTTGTTGCAAGTTGACCAAAGCTTTCCCTAAAGAACTAATGGTCTTTAGGATATCAGATTTTGTTTTCACATGATCTTCGCGTATGTTTTTAAATTTCCTTGTGAGTGTTCTATCTTCTTTCGTCATATAGGAATTACGATACATTGAAGCTGCATATGAGTCAAGTACAAATTGGGAATTAGTGTTTGCAATCCAAATTCCCGGAATGTGTTTTGGAAAGCTATTTGTCCAGGTGTCAACTGGTTTTCTTTGCAATAAGAGTGTTGTTCGATTTAGTGTACATTAGATGGCATGTATGTATTCATTGTGTACTAGTCCAAGGTTGGCCAAAAAGCTATCAAATGTATCATTTTCACTGTATCTTGTGTTGTTTATTGTTTCAAAGATTAGCTTTGCATGTGTTTTTGTTCTATCACTATCGAATTCAAGAGGCTCAAGTATTTTTGTTGCTTTCATGGGTGGTATTGGGAAATTAAATCTGCAATTAGACTTTGCATGCTTCCTACAACTTTTTTTGTGACAATGGTGTTGTAGAGCTCTAAGTTCCTTTGCAAGTAGGAATGAATTAGTTGACAAGTAATTGTCAACGAATTGTTCAACTTCAATGTTTTCATTTTGACCATAGATTGGTGCAGATTTTATCCAAAGTAAACCATGTTCATGTTCACTTCCCCGATTTTGGAATTCAGTTACATAGAAGTGGTCATTGAGTTCTCCATAATACTTGTGATCATGAGATATCAATTGATGTAGTGAGTCCCTCCTAGATCTATAATAATGTACACAAGTAACAGGGTCATTTCTTATTAACGAGCTAGGTTCATTTTCATCAAGTTCATTTGTCTTTGGTTTTCTAGTATTCTGTTTTATGTCTCTCAATGCATCCATTAAAGGATCCCAAAGATGCTCGGCACTGCTAAAGGAAACAAAGAAAGTGGGCGGCCCTAGTTGTCAAATCATTGCATACAGTTTGTTCCGTATTTGCTGGTGGTAGTTAGGGGAGGTACGAGTTGTTTTTAGATCCATGTACCCAATGTTAGAATTTAAAATACGATCTAGGTTTGGTTTTGGCTTAACGTCTCTTGCAACTAGTTTTCTACCTTTCAATTTCCCTTTTCTAATTCTAATCCACATTGTATTCAAGACTTGATTTATGATAAGTATGATAAGAAAAATTGTGGTTTTTATGCAGCACTTCCCAGTGACAAATCTTTTGATATGTAAACTTTTTGGAGATCTCAACTAGGCATTTGTTTCCATAGAAAAGCGATGGAAAACTCATTTCTTCTGAGTAATTATCTCTGAAGATTCCTAATGGCATGTATCCGGCAACAGGTGCAATGTTAATTTGTCTATTTACAAGGTCATAGAAAGTGTGTGCATCAATGAATCCATGCACCAATGTTTTTGTCGTTGGTTCATCGTTTCCTTGGTTATCGTCTTCGCTATCATCAATGTCACTTGAACTTTGATGTGCCTCTTGGTTTTGTAGGAATGCCTCTTTCAAATTGTCATCTATGGTAGCGTTCTCGAGCTTGTAAAGCATTCTTTTGCATAATTGTTTTAATGCTTTCATCACTTTGTGAATGTTAAGTCGACCAAATGCATATGCACTTTTGAATCTTAAACTCTTTTTGAGAACAACAACAATCGTGTTAGTGTCCTTTATAGTTCGGGGCAATGCAGATTGAATTCTAGAAATATTTGTCGGGACATTGATGACTCCTCCAGTTAAGCCTAGTTGCGGCTTCTTATGTCGATGGCCCATTTATTTTATTTGCAAGAAGGGAAATCTTAATGCAACTAGCCTTTCTTCCAGTTCAGTGAGTTGTGTGAGTGTTCTAGTGGAATTGTTTCTTTTTATTTGTTCAGGAGCTGCATATTTAGCAATTGTTCCATGTTCAATTTCTTTTTTGCAGTGTTTACAAATGTAGCCATCTTCAACACGAGATTTAACATCCTCGAAACTAGTTGATAGTTTCCTAATATTATTTTGTCTTGTTTGATTTGCTTGTTCCAAAAAGCAAATGTCTCTTTTGAAAAAGGTTCTTTCACATGATGAACAATTGAAAATAGGTGTGTCACTTATTTGTCTTTGATATATTTCATCAAACTTCGATAATTCTGTCAATTTGTTTGTTGATCTTGACTGAAT
The DNA here is from genome assembly GCA_000404065.3 of Pinus taeda. NCBI lineage: Eukaryota > Viridiplantae > Streptophyta > Pinopsida > Pinales > Pinaceae > Pinus > Pinus taeda. Next base: position 10,197 of record APFE030605571.1, read on the forward strand.
CGATAAGCTATATTTTCCTGATTTCTTTGATTGTGTTGAAAGCTCCTTTGATCTTGTTGCAAATGGATTGTAGTCCACGTGTTATATGGCTATTTCTTGTTTCATTGTTGCTGTGTTGAATGCGAGTCTTATTTTCTATGTTTTCAATTTTTCCCGTATAATGCCTTTAAGAAAACGCAAAGATAAATGTTTCCTCTGTTTGCCGAATGGACAAGAATTTATAGTTTCTGTTTGCGCGTTGGTCCTAATATTTTTTTCCAAGTTTCTAAGTGGTAGAAACCTCAGTGTGTCGCTAACATCTTCTGTGTTTTCTAGAACTTTTGTCTGTTTGCCTAATGGACGAGAAGCTACCATTTCTGTTTGTGCGTTGTTTCTAATATGTTTTTTCAAGTTTCTAAGTGATTGAAATCTTAGTGTCTCACTAACATCTGCTCTATTTTCTAGAACTTTTGTCTGTATGCCTAATGGATGAGAAGTTACCATTTCTATTTGTGCATTGGTTCTAATATGTTTTTCCAAGTTTCTTAGTGATTGGAATATCAGTGTCCCACTGACATCTTCTGTGTTCTCTAGAAATACTTGTTGTTTCATTGTAGTTTTGTTATATTGAATGCCTATTTTTTGCCTTCTCACATTTTTTTGAGCAATGTCCTTACGCACATGCAAAGATAAACCTCTCTTGTGCTTGTTTAAATGACAAGATGGTTTTAATTTAGTTTGATCAAATTGACATTTTGTTTCAGATTGTGTTTCAGTGTTGTTCTTTGGAGAATGTGATGAATGAAACATCACAACATCCTTAGTATTTGATGCGATTACTAGATCAGATGTTCTAGCGTTAGCTAAACATATCTTTATTTCACTTGTATCTTATTTACTTGGAAGAAGACATGATTCCATGTTATCTTGTTTACTGCATAAGTTCATTTGTTCATGTGAGTCACTTGTTTCTTATTGGAAGGTACAATGCATTGTTGATTGCTTACGAATGAGAGGTTCGAAGTGCCCATTCAAAGGATCCTCTTCGTGGAATAATATGTCATAAGTATCTGTTTTAAGACTCGAATTGAAGTGAAAATAAGTTCTCATCTGTGTTTTGGCCCAAACCCTAATTGGAATTTTCAGCCAATTTGAGAGCCAATGGATACAGAAAATATCTCCCCATAAACCTCTAGATCCTAGGGGCATATTGTTTGAGGCAAATCTAGCCATTTTGTCTAAATCGATTTCCCGATTGCTAATGTTATGCATTTCTTTAAGTGTCCCTTCATGCAGTTCATGTTCGTAAGACAAAATTGCCTCTCTACCTTGTTTTTCAAGGCAGTCTCTAAAATACTCTATTGTTCCTTTCCTTAGCTCTACTGATATGTATTGAAAATCTAGCAAAAGTTCTAAACTATCGAATAAACAGTCTCCAATTAGATATGCGAAATTTCTCACACGAAATAAGTGATGCTTTTGCAAGAGTAAATGCAACTTGTGCTCCTCAGACATAGTAGACATGTTTCTAAGTGATTGAAATCTCAGTGTCTGACTAACATATTCTTGTTGTTTCAATGTAATTTTGTTATAGTCAATGCCTATTTTTTGTCTTTTCAAATCCTTCTGAGGAATGTCCTTAAGCACATGCAAAGATACACTTCTCTTGTGCTTGTTTAAGTGAGAAGATGGTTTTAATTTAGTTTCAACAGATTGACATTTTGTTTAAGGTTATGCTTTAGTATTGTTCTTTGAGGAATGTCTTGAATGAAACATTACAGAATCTTGTTCATATGAGACATTGGTTTGTTGTTGGAAGGTACAATCAATTGTAGGCTGCCTACGAACCAAAGGTTCGAAGTGCCCATTCAGAGGATCCTCGTCATGGAATAATATGTCACAAGTATTTGCCGTAAGAGTTGAATTGAAGTGAAAATAAATCCTCATCTTCTTTTTGGACCAAACTCTAATTCGAATTTTCAGCCAATTTGAGAGCCAATGGATACAGAAAATATCTCCCCATAGACCTCTAGATCCTAAGGGTATATTGTTTGAGGTAGATCTAGCCATTTTGTCTAAATAGATTTCACAGTTGCTAATGTTATGCATTTCTTGAAGTGACACTTCATGCAGTTCATGTTCATAAAACAAAATTGCTTCTCTATCTTGTTTTTCAAGACAGTCTCTAAAATACTCTATTGTTCCTCTTCTTAGCTCTACTGATGTGTATCGGAAATCTAGCAAAAGTTCTAAACTATCGAATAAACAGTCTCCAATTAGATATGAGAAATTGTCCACACGACATAAGTGATGCTTTTGCAAGACTAATTGCAATTTGTGTTCCTCAGACATAGGATACATGATGATGACTAAATGTTTGATGCAATATTATGTTTAGTCATGCAATGCAATTACAGGTCACAAAGCAAGTTGAAAAAGGCAAATGCATATAGAACAGAGAATCATTGTGTGTACCTTTGGGACTGCAAATGTCTACTGAACTTCTCAGACTGTTTATGTCCGATAAGATCCAATGCAAGTTTTGATACTAGAGTTCAAAATGCCACTACCAAAGACCAAAAAGAACCTGTTGTACGTTAGGACCAGTGATTGTAAATGTATATTATTCCATTGACCAGTCAAATATAGCTTAAAATTAATAAGTGAGATGAAGAAATACAACTTGGTTTTAAAACGAAATGAGAAAGCAAATTTATTGTATGAATATCTAGTTCTTGAATGACTAATCAGAGAAGAAAGCCACTTAGTTCTTAAAGCTTATAGTTCAAAATTTTGTAGTTGTCAATTACTGTGGTGATTATTATAATTTCTATGTGTAGCCATGGAAACATGATTTTAATAAACATAAGGAAGCATTAGTTTGTCCGAAACTGGGTAAGAAAGCCTAGTCTCTCTCTTGAATAATGGTAGAAAAAATCTCTCAGGGCCATTGGTAATGCTCTTTGTAAGTTTATTACCCTGAGCCTAAAGACCAGGGCTTTGCAATCCTCTACAATTGCCCAAATCTGCATTAATATGGCCTATGCAAAGGTATTCCTGAAAATCTTGGTTCCATACCATTTCTTGAACATTGAATACCCTCGGTTATTCGGTTCAATGCCGAAAGAAGTATCCTTGTCCAATGTCATAACCAAAGAAGATGCATTCTTAAATGCGAAGATATATAGCTACTATAACGAATGACTTTAGATCATTTTTATTAAGGATATAGCTTCAATGCACCCTTAAAGTCTCTATCTCTCGGTCGGGTATGTCTCTACTGGCTTTAGCGTGCCTAAGACGTGTAGCGATACAATGGCCCACTACTTTCAGGGAGCAGGATGGCCCACAGAGAATAAATATCTTTCCTGGCAGGCCAAATATAATGGATAAGGCAGGCTGGCTCATGTTAATTTTGAATAACTTTGAAACTATTTCAAAGATATACAAAAGTAGAGGAATCACAAGTATGTAGATAGCTCAAATGGGGGTAATGCACCACTTCAAATTTGCATTTTCTAAAACATTCTTGGCTTAATACTTGGAAAAAACAATGACTATGGATGTAGATCCACCTTTAATAGGGGATAGATGTGGCAATTATGTAGTCTATTTAGTAGCTGAAGAGGATGGATTAGGCATTGATACATGAAAACGATTCGAAATTAAACCCACCAGGCAAAGCTAATAGGTGTACCCAACCCCAAGGAATTGTGTTGTTGTAAGAGGGAGTATAGATTTACCTTGTTGTTCCTACTTTGTTGATAGTTGGGTGTTTCTTTGTGAATCTAATAGTCATTGAAGAGGGCTTTGAGCAGATACTTGTGGAATCCCTGAACCAGAGACAACCTTGGTCTAACAATTATATATTTGAAGGATAAACAAAAATGAAAAACGTTGATTAGAATGAAAAGAATTACCAACTAGACTAATAGATGGCTATTAATAATTTCAATATTGAATTCAATAACAGTGTATTGTTATAGAAACAAGTGAAGGCACATCACAGTTCTCAAGGAGGCATATCACTCTTGAGTTATAGAAGAAAGGGCTCATACAGGCTGACCAACTTTATATAAGGCATCCACCACCACCAGCTAATCTGAGAGGCATGTGTGGCCAGATAAAGAGAGACTATTGTAAATTCTATTTCTGAGTTTGACTTAGGATAAAGGAAATTGTATTCCTAAGTTTGAGTCACTTGCAAACCCTTTTAATAAACCCTAGTACACCTTATTGGATCTAT
>APFE030605573.1:0-11419 GCA_000404065.3 Pinus taeda
AGCACCCAGCTTCACACCATCATCAAAGGGCAGCCTAAGTACAGTACACACAACAGTCATGGCATCACAACATTCATCAGAGTATGAGATGGAGACACAAAGTGACTCATCCTTGGAAGAACAGGCTCCTAGGATACATCACAAGAGTGGTAAACGTGTTAGGGATGAGCCCACTACCCTCACTGAATTACAAGCATTTCCTCTTGCCATGTCATGTTTCCAGCACCTAGCATGTTTTGAATTTTGTCAAAGGGTGGCTAATGTTAGAGTTCATCATGAGTTGGCCCATGTTTTTGTGCTTCACCTACATGGAGGTCAGTCTATCTTGGCCGGGGTCATCTTCACATTGACACCCGAAACTATCTCAGTGGCAACAGGCATACCAAATTTTGGAGAACAGTGGCATAAGAAGAAGAAGGTGGATAGGCAACACTATCAGCCTTACATTAAGGCTAGATTCTTGAGTCAGCTCACAAGAGTCTTCCCATTCAGATATTTGAAAGATGAGGATGATCCAATTGATCATGAAGTACTTCAACTGTGAGGGGAGGTTCTCTCGACTATATGCCTATCACTTCAGGTTGCTCATGCACTTTACCAGGGTGAGGATGATGAACCTCCCATTTTTCATTTGCAGGAACATAGAGAGGATGAACACCTTCATGCAGCATAAGACCCCTCAACAGCAGCTTAACAGTGTTTATCACTTTGCTCTTATCCGGATTTTGGTGGATCATCAGTTGGGATTGTAGGGCATTGCTTGGGAGGACTTCATCTCCCGTGACCTCTTCAACACTTCACAGGTACTATTAGAGCCATAGCATGAGATAGGTGGTCCTTCTCATCAGTATGAGCGCCATGAGACCACGACCATTCCAGTTTTTGTTACATATCAGAGAGGCAGTAGGCACTTGTTTGCAGCAGCAAAGCGAGTGTTATCTCCACCCGGGGTGGAAGGGGCCTCGCTTCTGGCATCGGCTACACAGGTATAGGACAAGGGCAAGAGGCCCATGCATGATGAGGGGCCATTAGGTGAATAGGAGGCCGATTTCATCCTCATTCAGGATGATGATGCAGATGTGGAAAGTGCCCGACTTAGGATGACTATTCAGGAGCAGAACGCGGAGATCCAAGACTTGTCACTTAATGTGGAGAGGGCAAAATGGATCATCAAGTATTTGGAGCAGAGGAACAAATAGATTGAGGACCAGCATGAGATCATGGAACTGCAAAACATCCGTGAGAATCGACAAGCTGCCCAACAAAGGAGGATCGAGCTCACTACCTTGGAGCAAGAGATCAACAATGACCATGAGTCCTGGCTAGAGTGGATCAACATCCACCTAGAGAGACTGCTGGAGAAGGCCGACAGAGACAAAACCATACTGAGGAGGATGGCTTATCATTACAGGGCACAAAACATGAGCGCAAAGGCCCGAATAAGGAGCTTGAAGGCAAAATTGAGCAAAGCAACAAAAGAGGCAAAAGAGGAAAAAGAGAAAGATCGGCTTTAAATCTTGGCTGAAGCTTCTGTGGCCCAACATAGTGCCTCTTAGAGAACCTCCAGCCCAAATTTCAAGAAATTTTGGGTAATTTTGGTAACATGGTAATTTTTTGGTCAAAACACAGGTTTTTTCTCCCTGTGCGCCGCACCAGGATTGGGAGCTCCAAATGCCAAATGGCTTGCATTTTTCGATTCAACATGCAAAATCACGACTACTAGTGCTTGGAAAAGAAATTTGGGCATGATTTGAGTCTCCAAAGGTCAAAAACACCCAAAAAATGGCCTCTTTGCCCCTATTTTGACACAGGAAGCAGTCTTGGGAGAATGAAGATTTGGAGGGGAAAATGAGTACCAAATTTAGAAATTCCACTTGGGTTGGAAAGTAGACAGGGCAGGATTTGCAACAAGCACACTTGGGCACATTTTGGACTCATCCAGGTGCCTCAAAACAACCTCCAAAGTGGCGCGACACATATAGAATTTGGCGCGACGCATATAGGGAAAAAGGCCCAATTTACCTCTGTTTCACGAAATTTCGATTCGTGACTTCCCACAAGTGGGCCCGCTCATCTACACTTCACCTTTTCAGCACATAAGGAAAATTTTAAAGAATTTTCACTCCATATTGGCTTCTATCCATGTGGCAAAGGAAGGCAAACAGTCACCCAAGCCATTTGTCATCTTTGTAATGCTGTACCTGTAGCTATTGGTTGGCTTTCCACCTCCATTTTGTAATGATTCGAGTAGCTCCCCAACCCTTGGGTGTTCTATTTCCTCATGGCACATTCTATATATTGTATGCAAACTATTTGCAAAGGGTTAGTTAGCTTGTAATTTCTGGGAGATTGTGGGACAAAAACTTTGTTTCTTCATTGTATATTTTGACAGAGGATTAATGAAAGGCAGCGGCTCTGTTTCATGAGATTCATGTGGTTGTGAGTGTAGCAAATGTTTTTTTCCTTATGTTTCATATGTATTTTGTTATGTTTCATAGTTCATGCATATTCATTTCCAGTGAAATTTTTTGAGTAAGATAAGGTAGAATTCATTTTTATTGCTCTGCCTATGGGAAAGTTTCATGCTGTGTATTTTTCTTCTGTTGAAAAGGATTCATGTGTTCATGCCCTTTTCGCCCCCCCAAAACAATATTTCCATTCCGCCTTTACTTCAAGATAAATTGCTAGACTTTCTACCTGTCTTTCCTCACGAAGTAATTTGTGCCTTTGTATTAAATTCTCTGCTCATTGCTGTTTGTTGGTCCCATACTATCCCATAAACGAAGCCATTCATAAAAAATTGCTTCTTATATCCATATTCACTTACTAGCCTAAGATCAATATTTCACAGTAAGTCATCTCAAACCATATCATTTTAAGTATTCACTGAGCGTGACTCGGAGAGATCCCTCTCCTGTTGTTGTAGGGCTAGCTACCAGACTGAGCGTGGTTTGTGGTTACCCTGAATTTTGCCTTCCTTCAGCCTAAGGCAGATTTAGGTGCTAACAATTGCTAATCCCAATTTCTTTATAATTTCATTAGAAATCAAATTTACTTGTGAGCCACTATCAAACAAAGTATCAATCTTTTGATGTTTCGAAATAACTCGAATATGCAAAAGCTCATGTCTTTTTCTCTCATGTTCTTCATCAATAATGGTTTGAGTAGAATTACTAGTAGATGCTTCAGAATTCTTACCTTTTATACCTGTGGCTGCGATGATTGTTTCATCTCCTGAGTCTGACCCCAAATCTTTCTGAATAGCTGTAGCAGTCTTCTTCTTCTTTCCCTCAAACTTCTTAGGTCTCAACTCTGGATGCAGAATCCAACAATGCTCATCATCATGCCCCTCCTTTTTACAGTGAGTGCACGAAGCTTTGCCTTTCTGCACAATGTTAGCCTTCCTTGCTTTCCACTTCTGCTTTCTTTTCTCCTTTCTCTTGCTTACAGTGGGTTGGAATGGCCCCCCAACTTCTAGATTTCCATTCTTTCCTCTAGCTTCTAGACAAGTAGCTTGTACATATACCTCATCTATAATAGTGGGATTAAACATGAGGATGGTATGCCTCATGTAGCTGTGTAGACCACCAATGTACTTCAAAAGAGTCTTTGGTGAGTCTAATGAGATCCCTAGAATCAAGGCTCTCTTTATAAATATTTGAGTGTACCCTTGCACACTTTTCTCTTTCAATTGCCGAAGAGTTTACCAACTCATCATGGCTTGTTGCATGTAGGCCAATGGATAGAACTGCTTCTTGATTGCAGAAACAAAGTCACTCCAAACAGAGATAGTCTTACCATGTCTTTTCATTTCAGCTTGGGTTCTGCCTTCCCACCAAACCAAGGTAGTGCCTCCTAGGCATAGGCTTGCCAGCTAAATTTTTCTCGTGTCTGAGTCAATGTTTTTCACTCTGCAATACACATCAATTTGTCTAATCCAATTGTCTAACTTTTCAGCATTTAGCTCTCCATGATATATAGGCCAATCAAATTTAACATCTAGCTCAATCAAAGATGCTTTCTTATTATGAGGGCTATTAGGAGGTGTGAGAAAGTTTTCCTCTTTCCCTTTTCCTTTTGAGTGGTCATGGGAATGAGACTCATCCTCTTCTTTATCTTGTTTAGAATCTGATGAATCTTCATCCTTATGCTTTCTAAAGTCCCTATACATTTCTTCTACCATAGACTTTATAGCTAGGAAACTCTCTATGAATTGAGGGTTTGGCCCGATAGAACCTTCCTCTGACATTGTCTTCCGAGGATAGACTCTCCTAGTTTCAAGATTAGTTTCGACCAACTCTCCTCCTAATTTGAGCTTTGATCTAGTGAACATTCAACAGCTAACCAACACAAGCTTGTCTAACCTTGCAACCTAGAGCTCTGATACCACTTGATCTAATAATCACCCTATGAGTGACCTCAGTTCAAGATTTATTAAATGAAGGTATTACAAACTCATGTGCTGGTGTGTGTGTCTATGTTATTTAAGCAATGGATCGATCAGATTGCCAATACATAAACAATTGTATGGAAAGATAACAGAGAAATATAGTAAGCAAATACAAGAACATAAGAAATTAATAATGAGTTCACCCTAATATCTAAGGCTACATCTCCGGTCCAACTTCAGTGGCGGCCTTATTTTTTTGTGTTTCAAGCAGAGAATTACAATGCAGGAACTCAATATGAGTCACCTAAAACAGATTTTCTTGGTAGGGTGGTTCTTGGATTCCCTAAGCCACTGGAGTGCATAGACTCATTTGCCTACCAGATCTGTGACCTTCTGGTCTACAAGGGAAAGAGCCCAATGTTGTGCTCATTCCGGATAGATCCTATTTGGGATGGCTTGAATCCATCAATCTCTCTGGTGCTCGACGCTGCCTTTGGTTAGATCGGCCCTCTGTCCTCTTCTACTTTTGCTTCACTGTCTTTTCCCCTGTGTTCCATCCTCCTCTCGGGATTTTGGTTCCTTTGTCTCTCTTTTTGATTGACTCTCGATGTCTATTTTGTTTTCTATTAATGGCTTTAAGCCATTCATTTCCATGTTTGTTCATTTCCTCTTCCACCTCCATCGAATCGCCTTGTACAGCTGTGCTTGGAGTTCCCTGGTTTAGCATCATCATCGGCTCACAGGGAGTGGCGACATCTCCTCCTATAATGCGTTTTCCTATGTTGGTTCGGTTCTTTGGTTACATCGTGGATGAAATCTTCCTCCACCATGGCAGTCAAAAAGGACTTCAAATCCTTCTAAATCATAGCTCATTCCTTCGTTGATCATGCTTCCCCCATCAGGCATGATCTCAACTGTCCGATCTGGGGCCTCCAAATCCAATGCTATATGCACGTTGCGCGCGGTTGACTAGCTCGACCATTAATGTATAATCAATGGTGGTTTTCTCTCTCCTCCACTTGTCACGCATCAATCATTGAGTGGGATCACTCCAATTTCTCCAAAAATTCTTACCGTTTGAGGGCGTCTCGATCAATACCGCCGATTTTTCGGAGCGCGGGTCCCACCTTGTCCTTTAGCTCTTTTTTGCTTTTTGCCCATGGTTCTTCGGCTCCCCATGCATTATGCCTTCTCCATTTCGGCCGTTTTTTCCCAGCGCTAATCACGCATCAGAATCCACCTCTGTTTCCCAATCCGGGGCTCCCAGGGGCTAATTCAGCTTCCCACGTAGTCACCATGGGCCTCAGTTAGCGCGCTTTGATCGGGGTCCTCATCGTTCCATGATGGCTTCCATTACCACTGGTTCAGGGTGGTTTTGATTGTAGTTTTGGAATTGTTAGAAGGTTGTCCCGACTTGGTACATCCATGGCTTTGTCAATCATTGTTTATGGATCCAATTCAGATCAAGGAAGATCTTACATCGCCAACTACAGGATTAATCTTTCTATCCTCCACTAGTGAGAAAATTTTAGGAGAAAAATTAGCAGTTCTTAGTGAAGAAGAGGAATTGGAAACTTATTATGAGCAACCATTGATATAGGAACCATAATGATTAGAAGAACACTATATTAGCTCCAAAGAACCTATCATGGCTGAAGAAGGGAAAGGAGAAGTACACAATGTCCATGGCGAAGAAGATAGGATTGGAGGAAGAGGAAGAGGAAGAGGTAGAGGTACAGGAGGGGGTAGAGGCAGAGGGAATCAAGATATTTCGAGATTCCCTATTATTAATGAAGATACAACCCTCATAATGAAAAATATATCGCCCTCAATTCTGCCTAACTTCCACGGGAAAAGAAACGAAGATCCGGAGACATTTCTCTTTGAATTTGAAGTGTTACACAGATCATATAACCATCTGCATTATGCTCAAAAGTTAAAATTGTTCTCCGCTACATTAAAAGACTCAACATCAAAATGGTTCATGAGTCTAGGAGTATATTCTACAACAACATGGGGACAAATGAAAGAGGCTTTCTTAGGAAAATATAGAGATTATTGTATGCCTGGTGACCTTAAACATGAAGTCTTCAAAATGACACAAAAAGAAGATGAAAACCTTAAAGACTTGGTAGAAAGGTTTGTTTATAATGATAAGAGAGAAAAAATGGATAATTTGGATGAAGAAACCTTAAAATCTCTCTTACTCAAAGACATTAAAGATTAATGGATCAATCACCTTAACCTAACTGGGAAAGGAGATATTTCCCAACTAACATTTGCAAATATTTTTGATTTATGTGTACATATCTCAAGGGGTAAAGCACGAGTTGGAAGGAGTCCTAGAGACCCTCTCTTGTCAAGAATTAACAAATCTATAGCTGGGACAGTCAACAGGGCAGAAATAGGAAATTTTATTGACACCTTTAAAACAAATGTTTTAGGGAGCCTAAGTGAACAGATAGACACCCTTAAAATACAAAACAAGCAAAATTTTGAAAGTGCTGCATTATCTATCTTCTCTCCCAGATGCCGGAAGAAACATGCTCTAAGAGAGTGTCTCTTAGACTCAAAATCCATAGAAACCTATGTCATATGTGCGGATAAACATGATACGAAGGAATGTCCATCCTTACCAGGTCTTTAGGTCATATTCAATGATGAAGGAATCTCGAAACTAGTGGATCCTCTCTACTTTATAGCCAAAATACCATGGAAAAACCCCCAACCAAATCAATCACAAGGATTTAGACCACAACAATTTTCCCAGTCTTACAAAATAATTGGAATTCAACCTGGCAGCCTTGCGCTTTGCCACAGTCAAATCCTTGGAATCAAGGATGGAAAAATCCTTATAGAGCCTATGCTCAATATCAAAAATACTTGCCATCTTACCTTCCACCACAATTCTTACCCCCATCCAATCAAATTCCTCAATCTAATATATTGTCACAAGTTCCAGTTCAAAATCAAAACCCACAACTTTCCCTACCATTTCCACAAAATCAAATCAACTACCCACTCAACCACTTCTGAATCCTAATAATAAAATACCACAACAAACTATACAACATGGAGGGTCAGAATCCTCAGACCTATGTAATAACTCCACTAGACCTAAACAATGTCCAATTAATGTCTGGAAGAGTATTACTAAGAAAACCTCCTGTTTTCATTCGAGAAACAAGATTCGATCTTCAAAAACACAAAAATCAATGAGAAGAAGGGGAGACTTCTCCCTCAAAAAGAAAACAAACAAGCAGAAGAAATTCCAATAAATACTTCTATCATAGAACAACCCTCGATATCAGTTAAGCCACCTTTCCCAGAAAGGTTGAAAGTCGATGAAGGAGTAGAGAAACAAATTATCTTGCCTGATTACAATATGATGGATGAATTGAGAAATGTTTGTATTAAAATTCCCTTATTACAAGCCATAAAAGAGATACCAATTTTTGCAAAAACAAATAAGGAATTAATTACACAGAGCTTAGGGAAAATAAGAAAAGATATAAAAATAATTTAGTTAGTTAGGAAAATTGTAGACATTATGATGGGGAAGTTGACAATTCAAAAATATTTAGATCCAGAAAGCCCCCATTGTAAAAATTCACATCAATGAAACTGAAGTACCAAACACACTAATTGACCTAGGAGCAACCATAAACATAATGAATAAACAAGTTATGGACACACTTAGGCTTCCTAACCTTCAGTACACACCAACCTTGTTGCAATTAGTAGATAGGTCTGTTATTAAACCAGATGGTGTGGTGGAAGATTTTTGTGTCTCCTTAGATTCTTGGGAATATCCTATTGATTTCATGGTCTTAACACCTAAGAATAACTTAGGAGGACATCCATTAATTCTAGGAAGGCCTTGGTTGGCTACACCTAATGCTTTCATTGGTTGTAGATCAGGTGATATCTTTATCTCATATGGAAGTTCCAAAAATAAATTTACATTATATCCCCCTGCAAGAACAACGATAGATACAAAAACTGAAGAATGGATAGAAGATGAAGAATATATACAACCTATTTTCACTACTGAACAAGTAAAGGAGGAGGATCAACTTTTAATTTTACTAGAAAATAATGAATCTTTCTCACATTATCATCATAATCGAAATGAGTATCTCTCATCTAAACAAGTATGATTGCTCTCCATGGAAAAATTTGGGAATTCCTCGCTAGAAATCTTTCTAGGAAAAACCTTGAATGCCAATGAAACCTAGAAGAAGTGAAAAAGAATCAATTGATAGAAATTTTACAAAAACATTCTTCTGATTTTGCATGGGAATACACTGACATGAGAGGGATTGATACTAAAACTTGCATACATCATATCTACATTAAAAAAATTGCAAGACTAGTTAGACAACCTCAACGAAGAATTAACCCAAACCTAAAAGAAATTGTTAAGGAGGAATTGTAGAAACCATTAAATGCAAATTTCATCTATCTAATATCTGATAGTCAGTGGGTTTCACCCCTAGTAATTATCCATAAGAAGAATGGAAAATGGAAAGTATGCATTGATTATAAGGAATTAAATAAAGCAACATTAAAAGACCACTTTCCACTGCCTTTCATAGACTCGGTCTTAGACACTTTAGTAGGAAAAAAATATTTTCCTTCTTGGATGGGTTCAGTGGATATAACCAGATTCAGGTAGCCATTGAAATCAAATAAAACCACGTTTACTTGTCCATGGGGAACTTATGATTACCAGGTACTTCCCTTTGGTTTATGTAATGCTCCAGCAACATTCCAAAGAGCAGTCCTTGGAATTTTCTCTGACCTTATCCATGATTGTGTGGAAGTGTACATGGATGATTTCACAGTCTATGGGGATTATTTTAATGAAGCACAGGAAAATTTGGAAAAAGTCTTAATAAGATGTAAAGAAACAAATATCTCACTAAGCCATGAAAAATGCGTCATGATGTTGAACTAAGTAATTGTTTTAGGTCATCATATTTCAGGAGATGGAGTCACGGTAGACTCATCTAAAGTTGAAATCATTTCGAAATTATCACTGCCAATTTGTCAAAAGGACGTTAGAAGTTTTCTCTGTTTTACTAGATACTATAGAAGATTTATAGAAAACTTCACAAAAATTGCATCCCCACTCTTTAGAATACTCACTGTGAATTCAATTGGGATTCTGAATGTCAAGTTGCCTTTGAAACTTTGAAAAAGAGATTTTCTGAAGCACCCATCTTAAAAGGACTAAACTGAAATTGCCTTTCCATATCTCAACAGATGCTTCAGATTCAACCCTAGGAGTTGTGTTAGGACAAAAAGATCTTATTCCTTATGCAATCTATTATACTAGTAAAAACTTAACTCATGCATAGTTAAATTATATTGTAATTGAAAAGGAGTTTTTACCTATTTGTTCAGGCCATTAACAAATTCAGACATTATATAACTAGCTATGAAACATTTGTTCACAAATACCATTTTGCCATTAGATACTTAATGAATAAACAAGTTACCAATGGAAGAGTAACTAGATGGCTCCTACTTTTACAAGAATTCAACATAGCCATTCTAGATAGACCAGGAAAACATAATAAATTGCTGATTTTCTATCTAGAATACAAAATGAAAACAATGATCAACCCGTAGAAGATAAATTTCCTGAAAATATCTTTTTGCGGTATCTACTAAATCACCTTGGTATGTAGATATTGCTAACTATCTAGCCACAGGAAAAATTCCATTTCACTTATCCCCTAGAGAAAAGAGAAGAATAGTCCATAATAGCACATCCGATTCATGGATAAATGAGGAATTATACAAGACAGGACCAGATCTCATCATCATAAGATGTGTTCGGGAGGATGAAATACCAGAGATACTAAAATCTTGTCACGATGAGCCATGTGAAGGACATTTTTCTTACAGGAGAGCTGCTTACAAAATCTTGCTTTTAGGATATTATTTGCCTTCCATTTTCAGTGACACCAAGGAATATGTTAAAATATGTGACAATTTTCAAAGAATGGGAAAACCTACTCTTTCAAATGAAATGACACTGCAACCACAGGTACTTATCGAAACATTTGAAAAATGGGCATTGGATTTTGTTGGACCAATCAGCCCACCTTCAAAGAAAATGAAGTATATTCTGGTATGTGCTGTTTATGTCACTAAATTGGTAGAAGCTAAAGCACTTCCTTTTGCTACTGAAAATATTGTAGTTTCATTTCTTTTTGAGGATATTTTTACTCATTTTAGTGTCCCAAGGGAAATTGTAATAGATCAATGGACATAATTCACATCCAGACTGGTGCAGAAGCTCGTGGACCAATACAAGATAAAACATCGAAAGTAAAATCCATAACATCGACAAGCCAATGGACAAGTTGAGTCCACAAATAAGGTGATTAAGGCTATGCTTATCAAGACTATACATCTACACAAGAAAAACTGGGTGGAAAAGCTTCCATATGCCTTATGGGCCTATAGAACTACATGGAGGAATACCACAGGGCGCACTCCTTATGAACTTGTTTATGGGAAGCAATTAGTACTTCCAATAGAGTTCTAGATCCAGACCTATAAGACAACAATCCAGTCAGACCTTGACTTGTTAGAAGCCCAGAAGCAAAGGATGACACAATTAAATGAGTTTGATGAAATCATACAAGAGGCCTTTCAGAGGACCAACTTAATGCAACAATAAAGGTTAAGATGGCATGATAAGTACATTAAAGAAAGGAAGTTTCATCCTAGAGATTGGGCATTACTCTTTGATTCAAAATTCAAAAATTTTCAAGGGAAATTCCAGAACCATTGGCTTGGACCTTATGAAGTTGAGAATGTCTTTGACAATGGTGCAATTAGAATCAGGACTATTGATGAAGAGAAAACTCCTCTATTAGTAAATGGACATCGACTCAATCTTTAACAGAAACCATTAACAAAAGAGGAACTTGTTAAAATGTTTCAAGATAATTCAGAACTGAAGATGGTCAAGAATAATTATTCTTCCTTTCCACCTTAGAAATTTTCACT